>JAMKQA010003947.1:0-15601 GCA_024699735.1 Posidonia australis
GGACCGGCCAGCGGGCCGGCTGTTTCGTGGGCCGGCCCGGCCCGGCCCGGCCCGGTTTCCATGTCTAGGTGTGATAATACAACCATAGTAAAGCTTTACAAATATATTTATTTGTATATTTAATACAAAATTAAATTATTTGTCTTTTTTTCTCTTTGAGTACGTTGAAATGTACAACTATGTAGCCTTGGAAATGATACAGTCAACTGATCAAAAATCTCGAAAGGAATTAGAGTTAGAAGCAATATCAAAGTTTCTTAGGGATGAAAGAACAGACTATCAATGTAGAGTTGGGATTAAAATAAGTGGAACAAATACCTTTAGACGTGCTAATCGTGAACATATAAAATTTTTTGAGTATGACTATGAAAAAGACAAGGTATATACAACTTTCTAATAAATTATTATTTTTTTAATCAATTAAGTTGATGTGTCATACGTGCACTTGATTTGCCTAACATGAAGTTTATGTATTTATTTTCAGGTATTAATTGAAGAAATGCGTAATTATATTCATGGAATAAATGATTGGATGGAGATGGTATCAAGTAAAATTAGTGTTGAAAGGCCTCCTATATATAAATCTTCTTTCTCTCATAATGATCAAGAATTAGATAATGTTGTCCTCAATGGTGAAAGTAATATTTGAGAGGAATTATTTTTATTAATTTCAATTATTATGTGAACCGTTTTTTAGAGTTATTTTTGAACATGTGATCCTATCATTTTGAGAATATATGTTTAAGACTTGTGGATTTAAATTATAGACTTTATTGTGAGACACTACAAAATGATTTAATAATATATTTGAACTTGTTGATTTCTTATGAAGTTTTTTATGTGTGAGTTTTGTATAATAGTTAATAAATTAAAATTTATGTATTTTATATCGTGTTTCGATCTTATAGCTTGCAGGAATGATTTGTTATAACTAGAAATGATTTATTTTTTATGGAAAAAGACTTGCAATGAAAAATTTGTTGCTAAAGAAAAAAAAAAAAGAAATCATGTATTACTTTGCAATGGAATTATTCGTTGAGAGGTGACGTGACAATTAGTCTACATCAGCATATCCACATGTGAAATATTTATCTATGTCATCAGAATTTGGATAGACATATGGCATGTGTTTAGCAACGGATATTATGTTGCCTAGTATCTTCAAATTAGTCGTTGAAACATTAATAATTAGCAATGGAAATAATTAAAAAATCCGTTATCGATAACCTTTAGCAACTAGAACAATTGCTACGAAGATTTAACAACAAAATTTCCATTATCAAGTATTATTGGTAATGTAACTTTGATATTTCGCAACAAAATAATTTGTTGCGTATGTATAATTTTATTGTAGTGACAAGGCAACGGACATCATATATATTATAATCATATTATTATATTATTTTCTTTCTAGATTCATAAACGACAAAAGAAAAAAATTATGGAAATCTATCTCACTTGTTAATTGTCCCGTAATCAAGTATTTGTTATGATTGTACTATATATTTTAAATCAATTTTTAAAAAAAAGATGACAAGACAACCAAGCATCAATCAGAAACACTAGCTCCGAGGAGCGTGGCTGGAATGTCGTTATTGCCAGAGTCGAGTTCGTATAAGTAAGGAAGCGTTCGTAAAGCAAATCAAAAGGTCAAAGCAAGACGAGAATATCGAGCAAGAAGAGAATATTATACATGAAGCAAGGGATGGCGACCTCAAAGTCAGCAACGGAGCAGTGTGTAACGGTTTTATAACGACATCGTGATCATCTATGAATCGTTTCACATTCATGCTAAACATATTTCTAGAGACCAACCTTGATTGAGCCAGTGGAGTTGCTTGATTTCTGGTTGTTTTTTGTCTGAAGTTCGCAGCATTTTCTTGATAAACTTTTCCCTCACATCACATGCAAATGGACAAAAGAAACTCTCCTACCGTGTTTTGCTTTGTACAAAGAAACATTCTTTGTCAAGCCATTCTTTGTCAGTGCAATCACATCACATGAAATAATAATAATAATAATAATAATAAAGAAAAAGAAAGAAAGAAAGAAAGATGCGGGTTGAGAGCTGTGGCCTTGTTGCATCTGTGCAAGCTCCTCTCTTTCTCATTATTCAATATCTCAGTTTAAGTGATTAGAGTTTGTAATTCATTGGCCATCACAATTCCACAAGAGTTAGTCATGTCCATCGTGTTCACTTCACTCCCAAATGCAATCGGTGGTGGCGCCGCCGCCAACTTCCGAAGCCGTCGGAGATTCAAAACCGTGCTCAAGTCCCCGAGCCGGCGGTGTAGCGAGCCGGCTTCGAGCTGGAGCCGCTCGTTGTCGAGGAGGAAGACGCAGCACCTGTGGCTGACGTCGCTTAGGTGGTGCTTGAGAGCGCGGTTCTCATTCCTGAGCCGGTCCGCCTCCCTCACGAACTCGTCGAGCCGCATCTGCTTCCTCGCACGGGACCGACGGGCCGACTCCCGGTTCGAGATCTTGCGCCGCACCCTCCTCTCCTCCAAAACCCGGTCCAGGTCCAGCCAGTCCGAACCCGAGTTAGGGGGTGAGGAGGAGGAGGGGGAGAATTTTGGGGGCGTGGTCTGGACTTGGGTGGAGCGTCGACCAGGTTCGAGCCAAGTGAGGGGGTTCCGGTTTTCCTGTGGGAACGGCATGGTGGTGTGGAAACCGCTAGGTGGAGGAAAATTGGAGGGAGGAAGAAAAGGGAAGTAAGGAAGAGGAGTGGGTTGGTATTTAAAGGCGGAGGAGGGGACCTAGAAGCCCAGAACTGAGTTGTAATGGGCCCAAACATCTTGGGTGTGCCCCGGCCTTTTGAGTCAGATGGCACTTTGAGTTGCTGGTCCACATGTGTATGATGTGTCTTTTTTTTTCTTCTTCTTTTTTTTTTGGGGGTGTGGGGGGAAATATGAGTCCCTAACTTTATTTTGATGTGACCTCATGGTGGGCCGGTGGGGAAGAAGAAAATTTTTTATCTTAATGAGTAAGGAAAGAGAAGTGATTGTGAGGGTTATATATGATGTGGAGGGATGTGATTGGCTCGATTGAGAGAGGTCGTGAATTGGGCATGTGTTAGAGTTCGATATGGGCTCTGGCCATGACTTTAAGTAGATTGGGTGTTGAGGTGGATATAATGGAAGGCTGTTTTTAAGGATTGCATGTTAACTCAAGCAAAGATTTCCTACATATAATTAATGGAAGGTTTGGTCTTGGGGGTCTCAAGTAAACTCATGGGAGGTCGGTAGACTGAGATACTAGGGTTCATGACCACAAAATTAATTGGAGGATTGGAGCTATAGCATTTTTGGTCCAACTGTTCTCAATATTCCAGAAAGGGAACAGTCGAATAGTATGTGCGGTTGAGCTGTACTTGAAAAGAACTTTGTGGAGGTTGGCAGATTCAGATACTAGGGTTCAGGACCACACAATTAATTGGAGGATTGGAGCTAGCATTTTTGGCCCAACTGTTCTCAATATTCCAGAAAGGGAACAGTTGAATAGTATGTGGTTGAGCTGTACTTGAAAAGAACTTTGTGGAGGTTGGCAGATTGAGATACTAGGGTTCATGACCAAAAAAATAATTGGAGGATTTGAGCTGTAGTTGAGTATGTGATTTTCACTTTTCCTTTTATTTTGCTTTATAAAAGTGGAAAGCATTTGATAGAACTTTCACATTTCTTAAGTTGCAAAAGAATTAAGTAGGAGTCGTTGGTTGTCAGTCTGATTTACAACTTTTGCACCGAAAGAATATGCCTTCCTTAGTTGCAAGTCTGCAAGGAAACAAGGGGGTGACAACTAGGGGACTGTGTAATGCATGGAACCATTATTAATATATATGATTGTGTTAGAAAGGATGAAAGAATCAAAGAACAAACATGGAATCTATCATAACATATATGATTGTTAGAAAGAAGGGCAGAAAGAACGAACCGACGATCCGATTCCAATGTTGATGGGTGACAAGAAGCCGACGGACAAGGTTAAAAAAAAGATGTATGGCTATTGGCTACTGCTAGAGGAATAATAATTCATTGTACTTTACATTTTTGTTTGTTTCTAAACAAACTTCCTTTATGGCTTCAACAACCCACTTTAACCCCCCGGTATGACCTCATATGTTCTTTTGGAATGGAAAAAAAACCTCAAAATTCTAGATCTTATTGCGTGGCAGGCAAATGGAATGTTGAATCCTCTCCATATTTTGACACTTGGCGCCTGGCAAGAATCAAACGGAACCCAAATCACAATCTTATTGTAGAACCACTTTTATGCTTTACCCACACAAGTTTGGGGCTTGGTTGAGACCATCCGATTTATGGATTTATGCATGCAATTATTGAGATACCAAAATCCCTGTTGTTTTAGGCTAGATTGGTCGGGTAAAGATGACTGGTATTTCTCTTCTTTCTTTTCTTTTATCTTTTATTTCCTCCTTTTCTTGCATCCAAGTCAAAGTATCTTTTATGATTGCCAATTAGAGAAAATGCACTTTAACGACGTAGCTTTTAGAAAGCTCAATGGGAGAAAATGCGCCTATTACATCTACAAAAGCATATCAAACGTGGACTGCTTGGATAAATATGGATAAAGCGCCTACTATGGTACAGTAAAAAGTATCCACAGCCATCCACGTCGTTCTTCTTTCATGCGTGCCATTATGTCTAATAGTGCTCAGACGGTGACAGGTAAGTTCCTGCCTTAAGTTAAAGTCTGATATTAGTACTAAACAATAAAAGAAAATGCAAAATGTTGCTGCATGGACTAGTAAAGGCTATTTAACAGTATAACAAGTACATTTATTACATGGCATGCGATTTTCTGAAGTTTATAGACATTGATTGAAGTGTCAAAAGATGGGTAAGAAGCTAAAACAGTTGAATTCAAATATGAACAATAAAGCCAAGAGAAAAGCATTCTTTTCTTTGCTCATTGTTTGCTCAGGAAGGGAAAAGCTCATCAAATTTGTATCCTCTCCTTTACGAGGAACTACAGCAGTTAACCATGAAGTAATATTTTCTGTGGGGTTCATATGTACATACGTGCGCAGTGTGGTCCTTAATGTATGGAGCTGCTCCAGGAAATAATCAAACATGAAGAGAGAACGGATATGTTGAATTGAGGAAATATACAGATATTCCTGGTGAACAAACAACTGCTACAAGAACTGTCCTGATGGCAAGAAGTTGCAGTTGCCATGACATCGACTGCAGATATGTGTAAACACCATGCTCCTTGAGAAACCAGTAAGCTATGATGACAGCATTATATATTCACAGGAGGGCTGACCTGAAAACAAAATAGATGAACATATTGAGATCCTGACGAGATGTTTTCTAAGTCCACAAAAACAGTTAAGACAATTCTTCTTCGCTCATAGCCCAAACTTCATTTCTAATTACCAACATCAACAAATTCTTTTTTACTATAAGGTTGGGCATGGTATTTGGTCCACTAGCTCCATGGCCTTGTGCAGTGATAAATGTAGAAGCAGAAGATAAATCCATATCAAGCACAACACAATGCCCTCCAGCCCTACAGCGCTCAGTCATCAGCCTATATATGAAACCCTCATCAATCTCATGTCCATGCCAAGGTGGTACTGCACCAAAATTTTGCTAATCCAGCAAGCATCATGATGCCCACTCCAAACAGCATTACACCAAAAATATGCTATTCCAACTTAGCATGTCACTATTCAAAACTATCAGAAGTGCTACACAGTAGTGTTCAATCAAAAACTAAACAGTAATTAACCATTGAGCTGAAGAGCATGTTCAACGCCTCAGACTGAGGATCAGGCAGGCCCACTGAAAAGAAGATTTATAAGCTGAACTTATGAAGATGACTTTTGATGGGAAGGATTGACTGTTGGAACGGGAAAAATGTCTTGAGATGAAAAGAAAAACACAGAATAAGATGAAACCACGAGCTGCATGCCTAGTTTCTCTTGCTTTGAATGGGAAAAATATGTCTTGAGATGAAAAGAAAAACACAGAATAAGATGAAACCACAAGCTGCATGCCAAGTTTCTGTTGCTTGAACCTTAAAACAATCACTTCGTAGGTTCCCAATGTGGCAAATATTGTTCATAAATCATAATATTCCATAGGTTTGATCTGCAAGATGGAACAGAAAGCGAAGTAATTTTTTTTGAAGAAAAAGTCACTGGGCAAATTTATTGACAATCATTTAATACAACATAAAAAAGTTAAATTTTTTACAATCTTTCAGTGCATGAATAATAGGGAAGGTGGTTTTCCAAAAGTAAATCTATCACTTAGTGTATTCATATTGTGGTAACCACTGAACTTGCAGTCAAAGGTAATGCTGTACGATACTTAACAGAAAAAAGGTTATTATGATCAAGTTTGCCATTGAAGCAATGGTGAATAGACATAAATCGTGACCCCAGGCGCTGTTTTGGTACTTATACAATGTTACTAACGTAAATTTATAAGAAAAATTTTATCTCCAGAAACAGATACCTTGAATGGTAAATCATGTGCAAGATGCTGCCACGGCAATGCAATAGACATTAAGCAGCATTTGAGAGGCAACGGTTCTAGTTCAGCTTTCCTGCAAGCGTCGGCAGTGGCATATGCATGCTTTGCGGCCTCAGATGCAGCAGAGGCTGCTTTCAAAAATAGTTCCCAAACCCAGTGTTTGCTAACTGGAGTGGTGAAGGAGGCCCCGAATTTTCCAGGCTTTGATCTAATTTATTACAATAAGCACTATAAGTATATCAGAAAAATAAATTTAGAAAGAAACTTTATATAACAATGTATCTAATAACAAAGATGCGCCAAGGAGTACAATGATGGGTTTATTAATTTTTTAAAGAGTTTGAACCTGTCAGCATCATAAATTAGTTCTACCAATTTATATTAGCAAAATATGACAGAAAGCGAGCATTATGGTAGTCACAGCACAATTGGGCATATACTAATGATCCTTAAGAAGCATATTGTACAATATCATGACATTTTGTAAAGCACGTTCAAACACCTAGTTATTTTGGTTACTGTTTGGAAGGAACATTACTACCCAATTAAACTGCTCTTCAAGATATAGGCAACATCAAGCAAAAGGTAACAAAAGGAAGAATAACTTATAAAGATTCCACAATAGATTGTCCCTCGTTGCTTTTAACTTTTTCATAGTCTAGAGGATGTTGGAGTTTTCCCACAACAGATTATCCTCCTGCCAATTGACTTTCGTGACTTGTGAATAGTTCACTATTCCCACAAAGAGTTGTTACCAAATTCAAGCTTTTGACTCGTGAAGGGTTGACGATGGACATCATTTTATAGTCAAATGAGGAATTCTAGAGAATTTGCTGAAAATGTAGAGGCATCTAAAGAAGGTTCGAGGGACATGAACCACAATCCATTGGACCAGCCTAACCAAGGAATAGAGTTTCAGAATCCTTTAAGCCAACACCATAATGGTGGGATAAAGCATAAAGTTTATGATAGAACAGAAGAATAAGAAAATGAACGATGTGATGGAATTGTTTAGTTTGATATATATAAACTTGCTTCCAGAGTGTAAGCATCACAGTAGACGATATTTTAGTCATAATCAAGATCAAGAAACAAAGACCAGCAGATTCAGAAGTATCTTGGAGACTATTTTTGGCAACAGCATGGACTCTTTCCATATATTATTAGTGGTTTGTTCCATTTTTGTTGTTTTCCATATTATCTTGCATACTTTTTCTTGTTTATCAGAATACTGCATTATTCATGGTTTAAAAGAATGCCCTATCGACCACATTTGCTTTCCATGGTTTCTCGACTGCAATTCTAGTGTTTCACAAATTCTATGGTAAGTAGTTTTCTGTTACCAAAGTTAAATACAGTTCTAAGGGTCCATTTGGAAACTCCTACTACAGGTCTCCAGATTTTAGGTTCATATTTGTAGAAGCCCGATTCTAAACTACCTTGTAGAATCTTGTTTGGAAAATAAGGTTCCATTTGTAGAATTTGTAGGTGAATGGAGTTTTGGGGCATTGTTGGTGAATGGGTTTTGTTATTAGCGGTGGCAGATATGTAAATAGTAATGGCAAAAATCTGTAAATAGTTAAAATTTTGTTAAGGCATTTTGGGGATAAAAACACTTCAATCCCATCTTCTAGTACAAGTTGCTATGAACCTATCTCTACAAATACTCCCTTTTCATTCATTAATGGCCTTTGAGAAGTTGGTGGCTTCTCCTACGAGTTGGGCGTGTCTTGCCTGTTTGGAATCATTTTTGAACTTTTACAACTTCTATCAAAAGCTGGCACCTAGAATCTATCTAGAAGGGGTTCCAAATGAACCCTAAGTAGTTTTCTGTTACCAAGTAAAAAACACAGTTCTGCGTTTATTACTGAAATTTTTACATAAAAACAACATGAGCTTCCTGAGTTTCATTGATCAATTATAAGTTAACTAATGCATGGGTTAGGAGAGAATGTTATTAGCTGACCTGCAACACCAGAAACTGCCACTTCGACTTCCCCACGTCCTCCTGGACCTTTCATGGAAAACTAATCAGTTTTTGAAGGAACACCGCCAATTGGTAGAAGGCTACCAAATCCAGATTTTCCAGCTGCAATATTAACAAAAAACTAATGAAAAGCTACATGTATGTACATTATTTATTGTACCATAGTGCAAGCTTCACCGACACTTGTCTAAGCTATTAAATCAGAGAATACTTTAGACCATGGTTAAGATCTAAAGGTGAGAATTTGCATTTTATAAACACTTATAGATTCACATCTTCGGGTGAAACTAACAATTGTATTCCAATATTAAAGGAAAAGGAAGATTATCAGATAATAGTTAAGAAACTTGCCATCATAGGCTTCACGAACCATTAGGCATTAAGGACTAATGTGGCTAGTTTATGAATCTAAATAAAAAGCCTAAATGAGAACACAATTAACTGATATGTCATTGTTCATTCCACCACCGTGGGAAGAGTTTTGTGTGTGTGTGTGTGCGGGGAAGAGGGGTGTGTGTGTGGGTGGTGTTTGTGTGGGGGAATAATAAATTTGAACATGAAGGGCTAGAGTGACTAGACAACTTTAGGACAGGAGGACACTAATTGACATGCTGGAAAGTTGACAACGAAATCAAGAGTAACAATGAAGTTCCTTGCAGGTGGCAAATTTATGGCATAAGCAATATGAACAGCATAACAATATTAAAGAAAAAAGATGAGTAAAATGATTTGTTTAATATCAGTCAAAAATATGCTGAAAAATACATCATACCTTCGCCAAACATCGCCGCCCAAAGGTTTTGATCACGTCCTTCTCCCCCTTCCCTCTTTCGGGCCTTTCGGATCTCCGTGAGTTTCATCCTCTTGCTTAGGCCCCGTTTAGTAAAAATTTTGGACTTACAAATAGTCCCAAAATCTTAATATAACTATTAGCTAAACCAAACATCCATTGAAATGATAAATTAGGTACATTAGTCGAGACGAAACTAACTATGTTTTTATACTTTGTTTGAGAATTCAACATTAGATAGATTATGGGAGAATCTATCTTTTACATCAAACAGATTTTACACCCATAATCTTATAACTATTCCACCTCGACTGACGTGTACAAAATCAAGATTATACATCCAAAACCTATTCCAAAATTTTTACCAAACGGAACCTTAGTTAATTAAGAGTGGTTTTGTTATGCAAAGATGGCATTTTTATTGTTGGTGGTTGTGGTTTTGATTTGGTGTGTGCTTGACTTAGGTGTTGGTTGTGCATTGTGAAGTACAATGAAGTTTGCAGTGTTATATCTGGGTTTTGGAGGTGGTTGTCGAATTGTTTCATGTTTTGGAAGCCTGAGATTTTCTAGGGCATGGCAAAGCATATGTTTTTTTGTTCTTTGATCATACTTGTATTCTTGGTGCTAGGGTTTGTAGATTGTTCATAAGATTTCTCGCTTTTGTTATGAATGCTGGAATTTAACCGTGTCAGGTTGTTTCTGAAATGGTTTAGCTCTTTAGCTTAGTTTCTTCTGTTAGATCCTGATTTCAAGGCATAAGAACTTGAAACATGCTTATTGACATGGGATTATTGTAGGTTGAAGTTTCATAGACAGCGTTGTCCAGGTTTTCAATCAGGACACCAAGTCATAAGATAAGACATAGAGCTTTTGTTGGTCTGGGTCTTTTTGGTACTTTATACACACGCACACAGATTAAATCTATTTTCCTTGTAGAACCTCTCTTACCATCTATTGTTGTTACGGTATAACACATATTTTTAACTAGAACTCCTAATGCCCTCCATATCTTTGGTAGCGTTTGGCTACCGACTCTGTCCGCTCCTTCAGCTGCAGCTCCCACGATCGGAGGGATTCCTCAAACAAATGGCAAAGTGTGAAGAGCACTGTGGGAGATGAGCGGAGCTGCCATTACCGTAGAACACGCTGGATTTGAGAAGCGACTGGGAGCAGCTCTTGCGGAGAGCTCACCAATTCTAGGTATGAAAACTCGTATGTGTCCTTAACCTTTACATATAATACCAATATAACCATCATTTATTTACAGAAATAACAATGCGATCGAGTGGGAAAGATGCTGTAAATGCTCAGGAGGAAGAAAGCTTGCGCATGCCGTTGGGTTCCAGATCTGTAGATTAGGCGCCGCTCTTTTGCTGTCTGGGTCAACCACTGGAGTGCGATCGGTGTTTGAAAACGCAGGACAATGGAAGGATCTCACCTTCAGGCACAAGAGAAGAAAGGAAAGACAGATCTGACACACGAAAGGAGAGAAGACACCCCATTAGAAAGGGAGGAAATTTTGTCGAAGGGCATGGATGTGTTACCATGAATTGGGAAGCTGCAAGGAAGTTGTGTTTACCAAACACAACTGCAGATTTTGGAGAGAGCACCGGAGTTCAAGAGCACAGCAAAGAGCCACTACAGTTGCCTACAGTTGCAACTCTCAGGAGTTGGGAGTTACGGCAAACAAACAAACCCTTTGTTTTTTTAAATGTTAGTTAGGAATTTACAGACTAGTCTCTCCCACTTGGTACTTATTACCATATCCATTGTAGCACTCTTTAGTTGCTATGGAGGCTTTGCCCAAAATCTTTGATTTGAACCACATAGTTTATCTTGGACGTGCACTTAAATTTCTATGAAATGACAACTGTAAAACCTAGAAACCGAGGGTGCTTTCAAACCTCCAACCAGCAAGCCCTAATTCTTGATCCCCTCTCCACCATCTCCCCATAGGTTTTAATTCTTACCATCAGCAAGCACATATGACATATTGTATTCGTTATTTGTCTTCATTCTAACTCGCCATTTCCCTGAACAGTTTGGGCAAAGATGGTTGGTTCCAAACTCCCAACCTTATGTTTTTATTTTGGTTGTATCAATTGTAGAAATTTATTTTCAGATTTGGACAATATCTGAATATATTGACATTGAAGATTAAGTATGAACATGTTAAATTTCAGTCCAACCAAGTTTTCTCGCAAGTTTTTTTTTATCCAATTCTTTTGGTGTTTGCAAGTTCTTTATTTACATCTCTGAATATTATATTTAATTCACTTGTGGATTACGTTATTTCTTGAACAAGGTAAGATTCTCAGAATTCCTAAACTTTCCATTATGTTTTTCTATTTATATGGGTAATACAAGAGATTGAGCTGTAATACTTGTTAGATATTTTTCCACCCAAAAAATGTTAGAACTAATTTATCAGAAAGAAGTTTGGAATAACTCCAAAGTGGGGGCTTGTATCCTAGATTGATCAGGATTAACTGTTGTACTCCTTTTCTTCTTTCTATATAAATAAAAGAGTGGGAGTGTTGGAGTAGAATTAGAATTATTGCTAATATTCTTTCCTGGTTTATTTACATGTCTAGCTCTCTAGTTAGATAATGATTCTTGTATTCTAAATTGATTAGGTACTCCATTCCTTCTCATAATATAAGAGAGTGGGGTCTTATGATTAATGGGTATCAATGCTCTAAAAAATGGTTGACAGGATAGTTTACACAGCATTTACACGTATATCAGCACTGATCGTGTCATTTAGAGCCTACATGGGTGGTTACACGGATCTTGTCTACACAGCCGTGTTTGCCCGTGTCGTCTGTGTACATGCCCGTGTCTGGTTATGATACACGGGCATTTCTGGCAGTAGAAACAGCTGTCATTAATCGGGTTACTTGTTTATCCATTTAAATGTAAAAATGAATTAGACCTCCACTAGGTCACCATAATCCCTCTCTTCCTTCTACAGCTGTTGTTTTCTCCCTTCTCCTTCTACGAGTGCTGTTCTATCCTTTATCCTTCTTCTTTTTCTATGCCTGTTGCTCTATCCTTTTGGTCATCTAAATGTGAATTGTTGGTTATCACAGGTGAGAAGAAAATCTAACAGAAGCTAATTATTATACAGGAATGTAATCTTACCGGAACTGCAGGTGGTTGGAGCTGCTTATCAAAGCTAGAGGTGGCCAGAGCTAGAGGTAGAGGAGGACAGGTTGTCGCATCGACAGATTAGGGCATGGGGGAGAAGAAGACGGGCATCGACGAGTTCAGGAAGAGGAGGACCATGTACGGTTGCTACGTCGACGGCTAGGGCACAGGGGAGAGGATGTTGTGTCAGCAAGTTGACGAGGAAGGGGAGGCAGGTTGACGAGGAGGAGGACAATAATTGCTGCGTCTGCAATTTAGGGCTCAAGGGAGAGAAAGCTACGTAGGTCGGTTGAGGAGGAGGACAGTTGCTGCTTTGACGAGTGAAAGGAAGAGAGATGAGGATTATGGGAGAGGAAGAGAGGTGAGAGGTGAGAATCATGGGAGAGGAAGAGAGGTTTGGATCGTGGGAGAGAAGAAATGAGGTGTAGATGGGGCACAAGGAGAGAAATCTGTCGAAATTCCAAGGGAAGAGGTGGAAAATGATTTCCTCTTGGGTTTTACACAAGCACAATGGATGGTAATCTTGGTTTTTTTTTTACGATAATTCGGTCTGAGAATATGATCGGTTGAATCTCATTTGCTAGTGTTTGGCAGCTAAATCTTGGAATTAGTGTCAAATGGAGGAAGGCAGGCCTTTATTTCTTTTTCGGTTCTAAACAACAAGATGATTCCAACCAACCTCAGTGAGTAATTTCAATACAATTGAAATTATTGAAATGGAATCATGGTTTTTTTTACCAAATGAGATAAACATGCTTGAGAACCAAGATTAAAAATGTTGTACAAGAATCAAGCTGTTCTATGAAGGGTTTGTTAAATGTTCATTTTTTTCCCATTTTTGAGAATAAGATTGTGATGAATCAGGTTCAATCAGAGAGCACAAACATCCAAACTGGAAACAAACATTAAACCATCACAGCACAGAAGATGGAATGTTTAACAAAGCAGTGTCCACGTAAAACATTTAGATAACAGAAACTCAATCAACCAGGGGATCGACATTCAACATTTTTAGAAGGCAGCAAACATCAATTATCCAATAACAAGATGTCTTGTTTGAGTTGAAATAACTCATCCTAAAAACTGTACTAAAACTAGGCAATTAGTTTTACATGATATGATTTGACATACAGTACAGAACATCAAGCTAATTGCAAACATTTGATGTCATTACTAACGGAAGAGAAACGGCAAATTGCATGACAGAAAATGAGAGATCTCCTGAATAAGAACATGTATCATGGTCAATCTACATCACTTACTAGTTCCCCAATCCTTAAGTTTCTTACTTCCTTTAGGTTTCTCAATCGATGCACTTATTCCAGCCATTTTGGAATGGTATTTTGCTTGTAGAGGACCAGTAGAAGTCCACCTAAAACACAAAGGAAACACACGTTACACTTTAAAAAAATTGCTCTTCCATTTACACTAGTAAAATAAGTTCAAGAAAACATCTGCTATGTTGTGCAGAACCTAACAACGAATGCATATGCAAGTGTACTTTTATGTCCGCAGGAACAATCATCCAACAACCGATATTTGTCTTTATGAGCATTATTGGAATGAAAAAAAAAAACAATTGACTAATTTTACCGTACTTACGGGTTGTTCCAGTCGGTTGTATCCTCAGCAACAAGATGGGTCCATTTGGTTCTACCACTTCGCCCGAAGTGCTTGACCTGCATGACTTTTGGCAAGATTGACTTGTCCATCTTATCTTCACCAGTGGGAGCAGAGAAATCACGCCTGTAAATATCATCCGAACCAGCTGTAGCAGCGTGGTCATCAACATCTGACTGGAAAAATGCACCCTTGTGGTAGTATTTCTGCATAAACCTCCATTTTTGTTTTTGTTTGGTAAAAACCTTTGGATTCTTTCTCTCCCATTCACGTCTCTCCTCCTCTGTCATATTCCTCACCCTCTCAATCTCCTCCTTTTCCTTCAACCTGGCTTCTCTGTCCTCCCTGTCCCTTTTAATCCTTGCAATCTCTCTAACCTTCCAAGCTTCATATTCTTCTGCCTCATTCAGCTCATCAT
Organism: Posidonia australis; assembly: GCA_024699735.1. Taxonomy (NCBI): domain Eukaryota; kingdom Viridiplantae; phylum Streptophyta; class Magnoliopsida; order Alismatales; family Posidoniaceae; genus Posidonia; species Posidonia australis. The sequence goes on from JAMKQA010003947.1 coordinate 14,469, forward strand.
CAGTGTCGACATCTGCAGCATTTGCCTCTACTTCCATGTTCTTCTGGATCTCCACATCTTTTCTTATCTCTTCCACAACAATCTGCTTAGTCTCAACCTTTCTCTCCTCCAACCTCCTTCTAACCCTCTCCTCAAGAGCCCTCTCTTCCGCTTCAAGCCTTTCACGCTCGGCTACAGTATCTCTTTCACTCTTTGGAACAAAGACTGGTTTTACCATTGCTATACCCATCTGATCATCGTCAGAGTCAGTCTCATACTCCGATTCCTCTTCTTCTTCCTCCTCCTCCTCTTCCTCTTCCTCCACTGGGAGAATGGAGGCTTCTTCCCGCTCCCTCAGAAGCAGTTTTTCCCGTATCCTCCTCCTCCTTTCCTCAAGAGCATCCTCATCTTCTTCTTCCAAATCCACACCCTCTAATTTGCTACTCTCCTCTTCAATGGTGGATACAATTTCAGCTTGTCGAATACGCCGGTGATCAGCCCTCACTTCTTCTTTGTTTTCTTGCCTGCTCTCAGCAAGACGGCGCAACCTGCGGTCATCCTTGCCAACAGGCACTGCATCATCATGGATTGGGAAAGCTTTCTCAAGGGCTGCGGACCTCGATGATGTCCTGATGTCAGCATCCTCATCTGTATCTTCTGCCCATTCAGGAGCTTTACCAGGCCAGTACCTCTTTACCTTGGTCTGGCCAATCTTACCCCTCAGCTTATCACGAATAGCTATGACAGTATCACTCACACCAGCTGTGACAGACATGGTGCTGCAGTTGCCAAAAACCTTCAATTATCTTCAAAATAATTAGCTCCTGTCAGATTTTCTTCTCACCTGTGATAACAAACAAATCACGTTTAGATGACCAAAACGATAGAGCAGCAGCCGGGGTAATAAGCCCGTCCTGGGTTTCTGTAATAAGCCCGGGCAGGGTTAGGGCACTGCCGGAGAAGAAAATCTGACGGAGGCTAATTATTATGCAGGAATGTAATCTTACCGGAGCTGCAGGTGGAGGACGGCTTGTTGCGTCGACGGGTTAGGGCACGGGGGAGCGGAAGACGGGCGTCGGCACGTTGATGAGGAGGAGAACGACGTACGGCTGCTGCGTCGGCGGGTTAGGGCACGGGATATAGGAAGCTGCGTC
>JAMKQA010003948.1:0-13397 GCA_024699735.1 Posidonia australis
CTTTGGCATAATGTAGCCCTATTTTGTCTCCATCTGTGTAGAGAGAACTCCTCCCTCTTCTCTCTAGATCTAGGGTTTCATGTGAGGTTCGTCTGTGGGGGAGGGTTTGGATGCTTGGGATGTGAGCATCGTTCGTGTTCTCTGTTTTCTCTTCACCACTCGGCACAACAGAAGGTATTTCGGTCCACTTGTGACACCTGGGTTTGATTATCCATTTTAATGGTAAACCATGTGATTAATTGTAATATTGCATAAATGGTTTATTAATGGATAATTTGTTGTTTCTTGTGATTGTAAGGACTTGGTTGGCTTTTTGTGCATCTGTTTGTGATTTGGGACCAATGTGGAGTCTGGTTTGAGGATGCATAGTTGGCTTGCGTTGCGTGCCTATCATTTCTTCTTTTCCTTTCACTTCTTTTTCTCTCTCTCACGAGCCCTCACGATCCCCGTCCCCTTCTTCTTCGTCCATTGGACCCATGCCACCACAGACGACAACCCGTGTCACCCCATCCCATCCAATGGGATGGGTAGCCAGAGCGACGCGAGGAGGAGAGGGAGATATAGAGGGAAGGAGGTTGAGGGAAGAAGAAGGCACCAAGTGAAGGAGGTTGAGGGAAGAAGAAGGCACCAAGTGAAAGGACGAACCATGGAGCCGAGAGTGAGGAGGAGGGCTGAGCTAAGGGCATCGCCACCATGAGCTTCGTTAGGGCAGGAGAGACTCGCCAGAGTTGGGGTGAGCTCGCAGGAGGAGGAATGCGACTCCTCTTCTCCTTCGTTCTCTTCTTATAACTTGATATGTTAAATGCATAGAAATAGAGATAAATGCATATAAAATCATAGAAAAATGGTAGAATTGATGAGAATGTGATAAATAGCATGAATATGTAGATATCATGCGGTTAGGATGGAAATTGGTAGGGTTATACGAGATTTAAGGATGTAAGCTATAGTAGATGTTAATGAGCTTCACCCCTTTGTGATTTTCGTATGAACTGCATAGTTAATGGATTGTTGAATGGTTTGAGGGGTTTTGAAGTAGACTAATGGGTCTAGACCCCATGATTTATTGGTATTTTGTGATGCTTGTTTGAGAGATCCACCAGAGGATCCCACTTCCGCCGAATGTGCTGGCTAGAGCAGGGGAGGTGCCCTGGCTACGGGCAATTTGGCATGTCGAATTGGATTCAACACACCGAATTCCTGTCAGATTAAGCCAAGATACCTTGTTTTAGTAGGCCGAAATCATCCGATCAACCGAAATATGGAGTTTCAATATACCGAAAGTATTAGGTATACCCAACTAGGGATTTTCGGTGTACCAAACCTGGTTTTTTGTCTATCGATTTTGCCTTGGCCCATATATGTATAAATGTGAACATGAAATGGAAATAAAAGGTTTTAACTGAACAATGAGCATGTGTTAATGGTGTTTTCCCCATGTAAATGACATGTGGGAATATGGAACCCAAATAAGTGTATTTGGGAATGGTTTTGGGTTTTAGACTCTAAAAATGAATAAAAGTGATTAAATGTATGGTTTTTGAGTAATTTTGGGTATGAGTCCCAATTTACGATTTTAAAGCATGGTTTTTCATGAATTGAGTTGGGACTCCAGTATAGGGTCATGTGTTGCTTGGAATAAGCTCATGCAACAAAAAGAATGGGATGGAAATGATTTTGAAAAGGAAAACTTAAAGAGTTTTGAAAATAAAACACTAATAATGTGTTGAGGAACCATGGGGGTTGGTGTCGACAATGTAGTAAGAGTATGAGACTCCAATGAAACCAATTTTTAGATACGACTGTGGTTGTCGAGCTTGAGATGGTGTAGGTTGAGCCTAGGTATATGGGCTTGGGTGTTCGAGTCACTGAGCTCATGATGTTGTAGGCTGGGCCTAGGAATATGAGACCTAGGTGTCTGGGTCACCGACGGTATAGGCTGAGCCTGGGTTATTGAACCTAGTTGTTTGGGTCACCGATGGAATGTTAGATAATGACATATCCTCGTGCATATATGAAAAATAAATTGAGGCCAGTGAGCTGGGACGGTGTCCTCTCGTATGAGGAACTTCACCGCCGTAGTGTAAGGAGGTAGGGGAAATAGTGTCCTCACCTACTGCATGTGTGCCTGCTTACCCCTAATCAAGGTAACATCAATAAGAAAAGTGGAAATGAAATGAAAAGTATGTGATTTCGAGAAAATGAAAAGGAATGGTTTGGCTAGGATTGGACTTGTGGATGGTCCTAAAATTCTAGAAATGAATATGAATTGTGTTTTAACCAGTTACAAGCTAATGTTTGTGATTTTGATTTTGAGCCCGAGAGGCATTGTGTTTTAGGCTGGATTTGGTCGAAAATGTGGATTTCTCAGAATATAAGAAAGGTTTTGAAAGAGTATAAAAGATAAAGGAAAGATGAGTTTTAGGAAAAATATGGTTTTGGAAACAATTTCCTAATGTTTTAAAAAGGAAAGGAAAGTGAATTTTGAGAAAAGCATAGTTATGGGAACAAATTCCCAAGTGATTTCAAGGGAAAAAGGAAATAATGTTTTAAAATTGGATTTTCAAAAGAAAACCAAGTTTTATAAATTAAAAGTTGATATTTTGACACTTTTGCTGGATTTTTGTTGTTTGTGTGTTTGAGGCGCGTACTAGGTGACTTAAATGTTACTCATGAGTGCTTTGCTTGGTACTTTTGGTTGCTGGGCTCTCAATCACTTTTCCCCAAGGCCAACATGACATCTTAACCTAATATCATCCACAAAAACTAGTCTAAGCCTCTGTTTTAATCTAAAAACCCTATAGGACAATCAATGCACTAAACCATATCCTAAATCCTAGTTATGTCTCAAACCTAATTAAAGCCATGAAAATCCTAATAAACCCTAATCCAAAACCCTAATCCTAATAAACTCTAATCCTACCAAAACCCTAATCCAAATATACCCTAGCTCAACCCTAACCCTCACTCAAACAAACCCCAATATCCTAACTCAACCTAAGCCACCTTAACAAACTTCCACTCCTTCATAACAACCTTAACAAATTCCTATAACAACCTAAACAAACCCTAACAACTCTAAACTACTTTCCACCCCTTCATAATAGCCTCAACAAACTATAACAACCTAAATAAACCCTAACAACCTAACTACCTCCCACTCCTTCATAACAACCTCAACAAACTATAACAACCTAAACAAACCTTAAAACCCTAAACTACCTCCTACATCATCATAACAACTTTAACAAACTCCCCATAACAACCCAAACAACATAGCCCTTGCAAGTCTATAAATACCCCCATTTACAATGAAGAAAAAGAGGGAAAGAGCTTGAGAAAGAAAAAAGGAGGAGAGAAAACTTGGGAAGAAGAGAGAAACCAAGGGGAGACCACCAAATCAGAGTAGCCAGAGCAGCCTGAGGAGTATTAAACCACTGAGGAGACTCGGAGGAGGAGAAGTTCTGAGCTCAGGCCAACTCCAGTCGTCTTCTCTGGCAAGCTTCGGTGACTAGAAGTAGCATTCAACCATTGCAGGTGCAGGTTAGCCTTTGATCTAATGAATTCTCATTGCATTTGATTCCCAAGGTCTTCCTCAACCTTCCTCGAGCCATTCCATTGGAGATATGTAGTTCCCTAGCCAAAATTTCCAACTCTATTGGCAACCGAACCCATTTTCCGGTGAGCTAGGTGGGGAGGAGAACCTATGGTGCAATTCAGGTCCCTAAGAGCGTGAATAGGTTAGAGGTCTTCCCCACATGCTTTTCCCCCTTCTTAGAAGCCACGATGCAGCCTCTGTTAGCCACTAGAGCAAACTCGTTGGTGATCGTCAAACGGTGACCCATTGAGTGAGCAACTCGAACCAGGGGGTATCTAAGTTCACAAATGGGTTCCACATCCTCCTCCGAGCCTTGCGAAGCCACCAGGAGTGACATCCCACTCCCCCAGCACCTCCAATCGCTGCTCGCAGTTGTCACCGTTGTTGGAGAAGACGACTTGTAGCTGGAACTTGATCAGGAGTCCCACGCATCACCGCTCCCTCCTGTCTAGTGGAAGACTTCCCTCTCCACACCGATGACCTTCCAGGAGCCTCAAGTCACCGTTTCCCTGCCTCCAATAGCTCCAACCTTCTCGGGCCCGTCCCTGGAATCGTGATGCTATCGAGCGAAGTGGGGAGAGGAACCAGGCCGTTCAAAGTGCGATCGGAGCCGGTAGATCTTCTCTTCCTTCTTCCCTCTAGCTTTTCCGATGATTGGATGCAAGATCAGGCATCAGGGAAGCCTTAGACGACTTCCCAAGCGATCGTCATCGGCAAGGTGCGGTCACCAACGACCGTCGAGTGATTTTAAAAACTTATTTTAAAAAACTCTCACATCTTTTATTTTATAGCATTTAGGTCCCTGCATTTTGCATTCTAACCCTTGCATTTAATTGTAAATCTTTTAAATAACGTTTAGTTTTGGAAATTTACAGTTTGGCCCATGCACTTTCTTTTATGAATTTTCAGGTCCTAAATTTTTGACATAAAACCTCAAACTTTGTTTTCTTTCATCATTAGTCCATTGATTTGCATATTAAGCCTTAAATTTCTTTAATGTTGCACTGAATACATATTTTGCCAGTGCATTTACACATCAGACCCTGAAAATTCTTATTTTCACCCAAAAACACATAGATTTGCATATTAAGCCCTGAACTTCTCTAATATTGCATTGAATACATGTTTTTCAGGCACATTTGCAAACCAAACCCTGGAAATTCATGTTACACTAAAAAATACATAGATTTGCATATTTAACCCTAAACTTCTCTAAAATTACACTAAACACATGTTTTGCTGGCATATTTGCAGATTAGACCCTAGGAATCTTAATTTTTACCGAAAATGCACAATTTTGCACATTTAACCCCTGACTTCCTTAAAATTGCATAAAAATGTGTTTTTTAACATTATTACAGATTAAACCCTAAAAATCTCAGTCTTTACCCAGAAACATGTATTATTTGCATGGAGGCCCCTAGAAGCTTACATATTTCACCCATGCATTCATTTGTATATTTTGTTATCCTTTTTCATGCATATATTCTCATGCTTATTTTCTTGCATCTTGCACACGTTTCACACTCATTTCAAACTTAGCTTTCGCATTATTTTCTGGATTTCCTCTGATTTTCATGATTTTGATTTGATTTGGATTTTCATCGCCTAAAGGCATACATTAATAGGCTCGACAATGCCGACATGGACCCGAATGAGGATTACTTTCTCTCATTTGATTTTCTCAGATTTCTTAAGTTTTTGCTGTTTTGCTTGACACTTTCCGAATATTTCCAATTTTCATGATTTTCCTCATTGCCTAAGGCGTACAATAAAGCGGCATTTTCAATGCCTACATTGTCCCTTGGATTACTTTCCTTATCATTTCTCTTATTCATTGTTTCTTGGAGATTTGTCATGTTTCACATTCATCTTAGGCATGTGCATTAGAAGTAGACAAGCATACACACACTAAATCATGAGCAAGTGGTTAACCTTGAAAGACTGATTTCTTTGGACGCATGGGGGTGCCTTACACCTTCCCCATGCTTAACAAGAATCCTTACCCTTTCTCTGGCTCGCATTGATTTGCACACTTCATCCATTAGGCATAGAGCACACATGTGTTTCTTTGCATTGATTTCTTTGGGTTTTCTATGTGTTTGGTTTTCCTTGTCTTCCATTAAAAGATTAGGTGGCGACTCCTTTTCCTCATTCTTTTCTTATCTTCCTTTGGCATTTCCGAGTCTAGTCTCCTTCTTCGAATTCACCATCTTCATCGTGACCATATCGGGATTCCTCGTGTGCTTCTACGCACCGAGGAGTCGTGTAGGGTTCCACAAGCATGGTCACAGTCGTCCTTCCTTGGGATGGAGTACTTCTCTCAGGCTCTGATTTCTGAGAAGAACAGAGCCAAGAAATTTGTGGAAGGGCTTAATCCAGCACTGAGATCCAGAGTCATTAGCTTTAGATCAGACCTTGGCAGATGCCATTGAGCTTACAAGTCGCTACGAGGATGATTGTAGGCTATTCTAAGAGGAATACCCTAAGAAGGATAAGGGGACGAAGTTTGTCTCTCGACCTTCGGTCACTAAAGTGCCAAGTTCCGGAAGTTTTGGTAACTTTGGGAAGAAGAGGAAGGAGTGGCCTGCATCCGATAGAGAAGAAAACATTGGTTTTAGCCAGGTGGGATCTAGTAGTGGCCCGAAGGTAGGACCTTGCCACGTTTGTGGTAAGAAGGGGCACATAGTGGTGCAATGTTGGCACAAGCAGAGAAGTTTAAACAGTGTAATGTGCTACAAGTGTGGGAAGACTGGACACTATCAGATGGACTGTCCCAATCCACTGAAGCCAGCAGGAGATGCGCCTCATCAGCCAACCAAGGGTAGAGTGTTCTCCATTGTTGTCCCAGATGCTGGTCCATTAGGAGATATTGTGGTAGGTGAAGATTAGTATGGCCGTATGAGTTAAATCCTATCTTGTAATAATGGATCATATATGTAATCAACACTATATTTGGTTATAACTATGATTATGATTATGGTTATGAAGTGTTAATGTTAGGATCTTTTCTTGTGGCTAAATGAATGTCCCAATTCCAATTTGACTCTGGGAGTTCATTTTCTTTCATCTCTGAGTCATTTGCTACTAGGATCGGGACTAGGCCAGTTAGGTTGGCATTCCACATGGATGTGGTCACTCCATTGGGAGAGCACAGTCTAACATGGAGGTATCTGAGATTAGTTGATGTTCAGCTAGGAGACAGGAATTTTCTGGCCAGTTTGATCTTGATGGACATGCAAGATTATAATGTCTTCCTAGGGATGGATTGGCTGGCACAACATTCAGCCATGATTGATTGTGCCAAGGGAAGACTTCTGGTAGAGTGTCCAAGCTAAAGCTGGTGTGTGGTGCAAGCTACCAGACTAGGGGAGCCCAAAAGAGTGATATCTGTAATCAAGGCCTACCATCATCTAGCAAGAGATAGTGTGGGCTATTTGGCCTGTATGACTGTTTCTACTTGGCTTGTGTTTGGAGTTCAGGATTGCCAATGGTGCAAGAATATCCTGATGTTTTCCTAAAGGAATTGCCTGGTATGCTACCGCACAGGGAAGTGGAGTTTGTGATTGATCTAGTGCTAGGATCAAGTCTTATTTCAAAGGCTCCATACAAGATGGCACTCACTGAATTGAGGGAGCCTTAGAATCAATTGTAGGAACTGATGGACAAGGAATTTATTCATCCTAGTGTTTTACCTTGGGGAGCATTAGTACTGTTCGTTAAGAAGAGGGATGATTCACTTTGGCTCTGCATAGACTATCAGATGTTGGACCAGGCTAGCTAGGTTGGCATTCCACCTTGATGTAGTTACCCCATTGGGAGAGCACAGTCTAACATGGAGATATCTGAGACCAGTTAATGTTCGGCTGGGAGGTAGGAATTTTCAGGCCAATTTAATCTTGATGGACATGCAAGATTATGATGTCATCTTGGGGATGGATTGGTTGGCACAGCATTCAGCCATGATTGATCATGCCAAGAGAAGAGTTTTGGTAGAATGTCCAGGCCAAGGCTAGTGTGTGGTGCAAGGTACCAAATTGAGGGAGCCCAGAAAAGTGGTATTTGCAATCAAGGCCTACCGTCAGTTGGTGAATGGCTATGTGGGCTACTTGGCCTGTGTGACTGTTTCAACTTCGCTTGTGTTTGGGGTTCAGGATTTGCTAGTGGTGTAGGAATATCCTGATGTTTTCCCAAAAGAATTGCCTAGTATGCCACCACACAGGGAAGTGGAGTTTGTGATTGATCTATTGCCAAAATTAGGTCCTATTTCAAAGGCTCCATATTGGATGACACCCATAAAATTGAGGGAGCTCTGAAATTAGCTGTAGGAACTGATGGACAAGGGGTTTTTTCATCCTAGTGTTTCACCTTAAGGAGCACTAGTACTATTCGTTAAGAAGAAGGATGGTTTACTTCGACTCTACATAGACTACCTGATGTTGAACCAAATCACTGTCAAGAACAAGTATCCACTGCCCCAGATCGATGATTTGTTCGATCAGTTGTAGGAAGAATCGTTGTTTTCCAAGATAGACTTGAGATTTGTTTGATTAGTTGTTGGAAGAATCAGTGTTTTCTAAGATACACTTGAGATCCAGATATCATCAGCTACGAATCAATGAGCTAGATGTGCAAAAGACAAGCTTTCACAACCATTATGGACATTACGAGTTTTTGGTTATGCCATTTGAGTTGACAAATGCTCCGGCTACCTTCATGGACCTGATGAATAGGGTGTTTAGGTTCTATTTGGACCATTTTGTGATCATCTTTGTGGATGATGTCCTAGTATATTCTTTAGATGTTCAGACCCACCAAAGGCATTTGAGAATCGTACTGGAGACGTTGAGACGGCATTAGCTTTATGCCAAATTCTCTAAGTGCGAGTTTTGGCTGGAGGAGGTGTCCTTCCTTGGTCATATCATCTTAGGAGAAGGCATCAAGGTAGACCTAACTAAGGTGGAGGCTATGAATAGTTGGACAAGATCGGAGACGGTAATTGAGATATGAAGTTTCATTGGCCTGGTAGGATATTATCATAGATTCATCTAGGATTTCTCCAAGATTGCTGCATCATTGACTAGACTGACCAGAGAGGAAGTGCACTTTGCATGGGATTGGCAGTGCGAAGAGATCTTCAGTGAGTTGAAGGCTCGTCTAGTGTCAACACCAGTTTTGACCTTGCCTTTGGGAATGGCGGTTTCATAGTTTACAATGATGCTTGTGGAACCAGCTTGGGGAGTGTGTTGATGCACCGTGGCAGAGTGGTAGTGTATGCCTCATGCCAGTTAAAAGATCATGAGAAGAACAACCCCACCCATGATTTGGAAATGGCAGTTGTTGTGTTTGCCTTGAAGATTTGGAAGCATTATCTATATGGCAAACAGTTTGAGGTGTATACAGATCATAAGAGTCTAAAGTACATCATCACTTAGAAGGATCTAAACTTAAGACAGAGATGCTAGGTGGAGTACATCAAGGATTATAACTTTAGCTTGTCGTACCACCCAAGGAAAGCAAATGTGGTTACTAATGCTCTAAGCAAATGCACTCATGTCATGGCCAGCCTGATGATTTGTGAATGGAAATTGCTAAAGGGGCTAGTAGAGTGCAAACCTCGGAGGCAGTCTCAAGGAGCTATTAGAGTCATGTTGGCAAATTTGTCTGTTCACTTGAGGATGATCGAGGCGATTGTCACTGCTCAGTAGTATGATTCCTTTGTGTTAGATATCTAGAGGAAGCTAGAAGTCGGCAATGCCTCGCACTTTTCAGTTGGGGTAGATGGTGGATTGAGGTACGACCTGAGGTTATATGTGCCTAAAATGGAGGAAATCAAGAACAATCTGCTTGACGAAGCTCACCACTCCATATATACTATTCATCTAGGAAGTACTAAGATGTATAAGGACTTGAAAAGGAATACTTGGTGGCCTGAGATGAAGAGGGAGATTGTTGAGTACGTGGCGAAGTGTGCAACCTGCCAGATGGTGAAGATAGAGCACTAGAAACCCGAAGGGACTTTGCAGCCTTTGAATGTTCAGTATGGAAATGGGAAAATGTGTCGATGGATTTTGTGACGAGTTTGCCCAAGACCCAAAAAAAGAATGATATAGTTTGGGTGATAGTGGATCACCTTACAAAATCGACACATTTCTTACCAATGAGGGTAAATCTTCCCTTGACAAAGTTGGCAGAGTTGTACGTTGTAGAGATTGTGTGACTGCATGATGTCCTGGTGACTATTGTGTTTGATAGAGACATGAGGTTCACATCAATGTTTTAGAGAGCATTATAGGAGCCTTTTGGTACAGTGCTGAGTCTTAGCACAGCCTTTCATTCCCAGACAGTTGGTCAGACAGAGAGGACCATCCAGACACTAGACGACATGCTGAGGGCCTGTGCCTTGGACTTTGGTGGTAGTTGGGAAGATCATTTACCTCTGAATGAGTTTGCATATAATAACAGTTACCACGCTTGTATTGGTATGACACCATATGAGGCATTGTACGGCAGACCCTGCAAACACCCACTTGCTGGAGTGAGGTGCGTGAGAGACAGTTGTTTGGCCCTGAGATCGTACAGCAGTACAAAGGCATGGTGGACCTGATAAGGAAGTGGTTGTTGTTTGCCCAGAGCTGGTAGAAGAGTTATGCAGATAGAAGGTGGAGTCCTCTAGAATTCGAGGTAGGAGACTTCATTTTCCTAAAGGTGTCACCCACCAAAGGAGTAATGCGGTTTAGAAAGAGAGGCAAGCTAAGCCCCAGATATATCGAACCGTACCAGATTACCAAGAGAGTTGGTGAAGTGGCATACAGACTAGATCTTCCTTTAGAGTTGGCTAGTATACACAGTACCTTCCATGTGTCCATGTTGAGGAAATGTTTGCCCGATGCGTCCTAGGTTATACTAGTGCAGCCAGAGGAGCTACAAGAAGACCTGCCTATAATTGAGAATGCAGTTCAGATACTGGATAGGAAAAAGCAAGTCCTCAAGAATAAAGTGATTCCATTAGTGTTGGTTTAGTGGCAACATCATGGTACAAAGGAGGCTACCTGCGAGCACGAGGTGAACATCCAAAGATAGTACCCCTACTTGTTTTATTTGAGAAGAATTTCGAAGGCGAAATTCTTATAAGGGGGTAGGATGTGACATCTAGACCTAATTATCCAATTAATGTAAACCATGTAATTAATTGTAATATTTAAAATGGTTTATTAGTGGATAATTTGATATTCTGGTATTGTTATGTGTCTCTCTCTTTCTGTGTGGCTGAATGTTGGTCCCTGATTGTGTTTATGGTGTTGTGTCATGAGTGTGGGACCCTGGATGGACCTTGGTCAGCTTGAGCACAATGCTCCTTGATTCATGTGCCTATCTTCTTCCTCTTTTCCATTTCCGCTTCCACGACCCGTGCTCCCTACATGGTAGTCGTCTCGTCTCCTCCTTACTAGACCTAGTGGGGCGGTGATTGGAGGGATTTGCAGAGGCAGAGAGGCTTAAGAGTGCACGATTAGGGCCAGAGCAAACCGCAGCTAGAGAGAGTGAGAGAGAGAGAGAGAGATAGGAGTGGAGTTGGTGCCAGGGACTACCGAAGGCTTGGCAAAGGAGCACCGCATGGTGGTGGAGGTCGATGGAGTGTCGATCCAGGTACACGACCCATCCCTTCTTTTCCTTTGTTTTGGGGAAAATGAGTTAAACACATGAAATTGACATAAAATGCATGATAAATCATGGAGAAATAATGAGAATGATGGAAATGATGTGAATGACTTGAATGTGTAGAGATCCTGCTAGGTTGTATGATTTTCATGGGTTTTTGGTGGAAAATAGGATGCATGCTATAGTGTTACGAAATGGGCCTCATGCCTTTATGATTTTATTTAGGACAGCATGCTTAATGGATTTGTAAATGGCTTGAGGGGTTTTGAAGTAGACTTGAATGTCTACACCCCAAGTTTAATGTATGATTTTTGGTGTGTGTTTGATGGGTTCGTTGGAGGTCCCAATTCCAACGAACACATGGTTAGGGCTCACAAGATGTGTTCTGTGATCAAGCATTTCGGTATGCCGAATTGGGTTCGATATACCGTTTTACTATCAGATTTCAACCAGCGACCCTAATTCAAAAGACCAAACATGTCCAGCCTTCTGTTTCAAAGGACTTTGGTCAACCAAAGATATTTCGGTTAACAGAAACAGGGATTTTTGGATGACCGAATCCCAAGTTCGGTTGACCATTCTAGGTGTTTGATGCCTAGTTCGGTATACCAATTATGGTTCGGTCTACCGAATCAGTCCCCTAGCCCATATGAACAATTGTGAATGGAAAATGAAAAATAGATGGTTTTAAATGGATATTGGACATGTATTAATGAGGTATTTCCCATGTGGATAACATGGAGGAATATGGAATTCAAATAAATGAAATTAGTAAATTTTTGGTTTAGTATGTTTTTTGGGCATGAGACCGAATAATGAATATGAATGCATGGTTTTATATGATTTTGAGTTGGGACCCAAGTGAAGCATCTGAGTTGCATGGATGTGACTTCCAGCAATGAAAACAGAATGAGTAATGATTTTGAAAAGAATAACCAAGAGTTTTGAAAAGAAAATAATAATGTTTTCTGGAGCCAAGAGGGGTTGGTGTCAGCAATGTGGTAAGAGTATGAGACTCCAATGAAATAATTGCCAGATATGACCGTGGTTGCCAATGTGGAATTGCAAGGGGTTGGTGTTGGGAAATTGGTATAGAACCAATTGTCAGATACGACTGTAGTTATCGAGTTTGAGACGGTATAGGCTGAGCCTAGTATGTAAACCTAGGTGTTCGGGTCACCGATGGAACGTTAGGAAAAGATGTATCTCCATGCATATGAAATGAAATTAAGGCTTGTTGGTCAAGGTGGTGTCCTCTCGTACGAAGAACTTCACTACACCAGTGCAAGGAGGTAGGGAAAATGGTGTCCTCACCTACTACTTGTGCACCTGGTTACCTGTGATCAAAATAACCCCAATAAGAAAAGTGAAAATAAATGTGTGATTTTAGCTAGAACTAGACTTGTACTTTGTCTTCAGATTTTAGCGACAAATGAAGATCGTGTTTTAACTAGTTGTCAGCCAATGTATATGGTTTTGTTTTGAGCGCTATGAGACCCTGTGTTTTAGGCTGGATCTGGTCGAGAATGTGGATTTCTTGGAATACATAAAAAGGTTTTAAAGATGCATAAATTGAAAAAGAAAATATAAGCTTTTGAAAAAGGGCATGGTTTGAATAGACATTCCAAATGTTTTAAAGAGAAACGATGTTTTGGAATGGATTTTTGAAAACCACGTTTTCTAATAGTCTAGGCTTGTATTTTCTTATTGTTTTGCTGTGGTTTTTGTGTGGGGCGCTTACTAGGTGTAGACACCCCGATTTTGAGGTGACCCAGGAATGAGAGTCCCTATGTTGCTTTGGATGCGATCAGCCCTTAAACTGAGCCCCAAACCCATTAGCAAGAGCCCAAATCAGACATTTATGAGTAGGGCTGGCGCACCAAGTTGGCGCACCAAGGTGGCGCACCAAGGTGGCGCACATCACTGGCGCACCAACCAGGCGCCAAGCTCTGACTGTTGACCTTCCACCTTCCGAGCTGTTACTCTTGCAAAGGAATGTGCCAACGAATATTCGAGGCTTTTCGTTTGCAAGACTCCTTTGTAACCTTCCTAGAGACCACTATAAAAGGGCCCCTAGAGCAACCATTCCAAGACACCCTTTTTGTGAGAGAAGAACCCTTCTTTTGCAAGAGAAACACAA
>JAMKQA010003949.1:0-14265 GCA_024699735.1 Posidonia australis
GCATGCATTCATCCTTTTGTGGTTTTCCTCGTCTTTCCCTTAAAAGACTAGGTGGCGACTCCTTTTCTTTTTCTTCTTATCCTTGCGCCTTCGCCATCCATTGGCATGGCTGTGATCCCTTTCCCGCCTCCCTCCGGGTCGGGTGGACACGATCACATATATGATCAACAATAAGATTGATGTGTGAATATTAAGATTGATGTATGAACATTAAGATTGATGAACCCATTGTTTGATTTTAAGAGCAAAACAAACCCATGGTTCTTCCTTTCCTCTGCCGAGTGGAGCAGTAAGGTGGGAGAAAAGCAACAATGAAGGCAGGAAGGGAGTGGCAAAGGTGGAGGGAAGCAACGGTGAAGAAAAGGATGGGATTAAAGGAGATGAAAGGGGAGTGGCTCTTGTGAAGAAGGGAAAATGGAGAAGATGTGTAATTTTGAGTGTGACCATGCCATCCCGGGGATCCGACGCGGAGTTGCGCCAAAGGGAGGAGATCACAGCCATACCAAGATGTCGAAGGCGCAATATAGGATAAAACAAAAAGAAAAGGAGTCGTCACCTAGTCTTTTAAGGGAAAGACGAGGAAAACCACAAAAGATTAAATGCATGAGATGCAGATGTAAAGGCCAGATGTCTGCTAACCAGAAGACGGGTGAGGATTCCTATTACGCACGAAGAAGGTGTTAGACACTCTCGTACGTCCGAGAAACTTGATCTTTCTAGTCTAAATCGCTTGCTAAAGGCTAGATGAATGATTGCTAAGCCTAGATCATGCTCTGAACATGCTAATATGAATGTCAAGACAAGACTGGATGGATGTGCATGATGATATGCAAAAACTGTGAAGAAATCCACATGAAATGACGAAATCACAAAGTATGACACGACAAAGAAAATCACATGAAATGACAAGGTTTTTGCAAAGAATAAATCAGAAAATTATACAGACCTCAAGAAAATTAAAAATGCAAGCAACGCTAGTCAGCATAATCATAAAAAAACATTGTGAAAATCGAGATAGAAAAATTGCAAAGAAACCCACATAAAACGGACAAATGATGCCATGCGAAGAAAATCACATAAAATGACGGTGTTTCTGAACAAAATGCTCGAGAAAACTATACTGATGTCAAAAAGATAAAAAGTGGGATCAACCCTAGTCCTCGAAACCATAAAAAAGGTTGTGAAAATCAAAAGGGAGAAATAGTCCGCAAATAGGCCAATGTGGGCCTTTCGGTCAGTTCATGTGTCCCCTCGGGCGATGAAATCCAAATCAAATCAAAAAATTCCGAAAGATAAGAGTAATGGAAATCAAATCGAATGTCGGATGATGAACTCCGAAAACAAAATAAAAGAAAATCCATGAAAGCAAGGCATGAGATGAAGGTTCGCTTAAAAAGGAGAGACTGATGCGCAAGTGTGATGAAATCTATATGAAATGGATGAATAAGTGCCTAAATGTGTAAAAAGTGCTAAAGGATGGCTTGGACAAGGATTATGTAAGACTGAGTGCGAAAATTAAAATGCATGCACATGGATTAGAGTCACAGGGGTAATGTGGTCATTTTCATGGCTAGATGTGATAAATGCAAGTATGTGGATGATGCATGATCTAAGTTATGTCAAAATGTGTGTCAAATGTCCATAATAGGTTATTTGCAAGAAAACATGGAGGGGAAAATAGTAAAATGATATAAACGCAATAAAGGACAAATACGATGACTAAAATGCAAAATTTACAAAAGGATGAGGATTTGGATCAAAAATGTATTCATGACTTCTATTCTACATGAAGATTATGGATAAAATGTGCACGTGGCACTGAGATGTGTGAAAATTACACTTGGGTAATTTCCTGAAAACTCAGGGTATAAAGTGCAAAATTCACTCATTAGTGCGAATGTGATTAAAATGTGTGACTAAAGGTCAATTCATAGTGAAAACATGATTTTTAAATGGAATCCTTGATTAAATGGAAAATGTGAGATGCAATGAATGAAAAATATCAGAAACATGCAAGAAAACATTTAAAACCGTAAATGATGGATTTAAAACTAATTCAGGGATCTATACACAAACTTTGTGTGCTCAGGAATGTTTATTAAGAACTCAGGGACTTGTATGCACAATTTTTGGGCCTGAATTTGAAAATTGGGCTTTCATGTTGGTCAATGCAATAACCAACTACCATGGTGCAGTTGGCCAAGAGGAGTGGACTTCCACCTCCCTCCCAGGTTCGAATCTCATTGACCACAAGAAGAAAATATATGTATACCGATATCAAAAAAAGAAAAGATGGTCAGTGCAATTTATAAAATTTCCTATGATCTAGGATGCAAAATGCACAAAGAAAACTCATTTCTAAAAATTCTAGGGACTCAGAGCAAAGTGTCATGACCTAATTGTAAAGAAATCATGGTTCCAGAGACATAGATGTGATAACACACGAACAAGCAGGACTGAAAATAAAAATTAAAAGAAACAGGAAAAAAGATGCAATATTTACATGAATAACAAAAGAAACAAAAACTCATTCAAAACTACAAGGATTGAACAATAAAAATGCAGGACCTAAATGTAATGAAAAGAACTTAAATGAAAATAATTTAAAACTAATGATCCCCAGAGCAAAAGAACCTAAAACATTAAAAGTCACCACTAGTAATTCGAAGATCGTCGACGGTGACGACCTGGGGGGCTCATTTGAGCTCTCCCGGCGTTGGATCGGAGATCAGAGGTGGGGGCAAGATGGAGGAGGAGATGGGAGGAGGAGCTGACGGTAGCAATCGAGCTCCCAACGACTGAGGCGTCCTGTCGATCCCCCCTCGACGACGTTCTCCTCTGGCGACGGGGATACCCAGGAGGCACACCCAGAGGCGACAACTTGACGCAACAAAGTTCGGGGGACCTCCGGGGTTGCATTGCATGGTTGCGGGGAGGCTCTAGTAAGGTGGGAACGGCCCAGGGTGCTTCCCCCTTCACGGGCTCCGGCGGTGATCATGACGGCGGTGGGGATGAGGCTTCGAGGCCTAGAATGACGACGCTAGTGCTGGGAGGTGCTCATGGCGATGCGGCGAGTCTTCTGGAGGTGGTGGCCTAGGGTTGGCGCGACTAGGGCACCCCAGGAGGCTTCACGAAGGAGGGTCGTCGGTCGACGGTAGTAGGAGAGACGGCGGCGCTTCACAGACTGAATGGGGACCAGAGGATCTCTTTCAGAGCAAGGGAGCTCCAAAAGGAAGAGGAGGAAGAGGTAGAAGGGGTCCCAGAGACCTCCTCCCACCGTAGGGGCTACTGGCTCGCCGGAGATGGTGAACCCATCCCCGAAGAGATGGGTGGAGGCAAGCAGGGCTGCCAACTAAGGGAAGCTGGCCTAGATGGGTTCTACGGGACTTAAACAAACGTGAATCGAAGGTTTTAAAAAAAAAGGGAGGTGGGATTACCTGGATGTGTTTTCTGGCGGTCTCCGGTGGCAGCTACAGCGCTCCGACGATGCTTTGGTCGCCGAGGTAGTGGCTTCTGGCCTGAAAAATCGACTAGGGAGGTGCTTTGCTGGTCTCGTGGATTAGCTAAGTTCTGGAGGTGGGTTTACGCACGCTGGGGCTCCCCTCTGGTCTGTCGGCGGTGTGCTGTTTTAAACTCCAGTGAGTCTACTCCCCACTATCGATCCTCCTTAGTAGGGCTGGCTGTCGTTGGATTGGGAGCCTGACAGAGGAGGAAAGTCCGGAGATCGCGCGGGAGAAGGATGCGCACCGGAAAATCTGGGATTGACTGTCGGGATTGTCGTCAGAAATGTCGAGGTCGCTGACGACGAAGCTCGTCGGAATTATTTTTCTGACTTGTAAGGTTTTTGGTTTAAGCATTAATTGGGCTTATTAGGCCTACAACAGGCTTAGGGTTTGGTTTTTTGGTTTTCTTTTGTTTATTTTGTTTTAAGGTTTTGTTTTTTAGGTTTTTAAATGGATTTTGGGTTTTTGATTTTAAGTTTTAAATTAGGGTTTTGTGATTTTAATTTAGGCTTTTTATTTATGTTTTATGGTCTTAATTAAATTAGTTTTAAATTAGGGTTTTAATTATTTTAGGTTTTTGTTTTATTTTTGTTTTGGGATTTTCATGGATTTTAGGGTTTTGTATTTAGATTTTTTAAATTTTTTGTGATTTAAATTAAGTTTTTGATTTTATGACTTAGGGTTTAATTAATTGTTTTTTTAAATTAGGGTTTTAATTATTTTAGATTTTTTGTTTTATTTTATTTTGGGATTTTTAGGGTTTTGTTTTTAGGTACTTAATTAAGTTTTGTGATTTTAATTTAATTTTGATTTTGGTTTAATTGATTGGTTTTTAGTTAGGGTTTTAATTATTTTAGGTTTTTTAGGGTTTTAACTAGTTTAATTTTAGGTTTTTTGATTTTAATTAAGATTTTGAATTTAATTAATTTAGGTTTTAACAAATTTTGACTTTAATTAAGGTTTTCACTTAATTATTTGGATTTTAAGTGGATTTTATTTCATTTTGACTTGAATTAGGGTTTTTGTTCGATTAATTGGATTTTAAGTGGATTTTGTTTGATTTTTGTTTGAATTAGGGTTTTTGTTTGATTAATTGGATTTGAAATGTTTTAAATGTGTTTGGTTTGGTTTTAATTTTATTCAGCTCAGGGTGGACTAGTGTGAGCCTAAATGGGCTAGGATTTTGGTGGTCGTAACCAGAGCATCATCCGGAGGAGCCTGCTGCCAAATGACTTCAAAATCAGGGTGTCTACATCGAGGGTTTTGTTTTAGTGGAAATCTTTATAATTTTAGAGACTTTTCTTATAATAACAGGGATCTAATAAGGGTAATGTGTGAAATAGCAACCCAAAAGACCTGTGTCTCTCAAGCAACTCCCTCCAACTATATTTCAATCTTGGCGTTTTATCTCCTTTTTTAACTAAGGTTGCATTTGAAAACTTTTTTCTTACATAGTTTATTAGAAAAAAGCTGACTTTTTGTTTAGTCATATTGTTTGCAGTTTTTTATAGATGTAAATAAAAGTTTGTTTAGTTTGTATGTCCAACAAGTATTTATGAGTTAATCAAAAAATTATATTGCCTTCACTGTTGTCATTGTTGCCCCTATTGTCGTCGTTGTCACCACCGTCGCTATTGTTGCTGTCACAATCGTTGGAATCTGCATGTTATAATTTTGTTAGATTCATGTTGTAATTAAAATCAACTTTCGAGAATATCGACAATGCCTCATTGTCACAGTGGCTTGAGAAGGCAAAAACTAACCTTGGGTCCCGGATTCGATTCCTGGAGCATAAAAAATCTAAACCGTTAACAAAAAAAAAAACTTTCAAGAATATCATTGGAAAATTAGAAGATTAATATTCATAACTTTTCAAAAAATCAACACATATTAACTTTTCAAAAAGTTGTCTAATAGTATAAGATACACTAAAAAACTACATTTTTTTTTTTTTTGGAAAAACTTGACAAGCTAACATCATTTGAAAATATTTATTGGACAGTAATCGTTTAACACAATAAACTGATGCAAAAAAGTATTCCCAAACACTACCTAAATGCAATAAGCTAGCTTTTTTAGATAAACAAGTTTTTTCTAAGGTGTTTGGTTTAACTTTTTGTAAAATAAGCACTTACACTAATAAACTGGGTATGGTAAACATGATCAAATGCTACCTATATAAGGCTTTGACAAATAGGTTTCAATTTTCAAGCCAAGTTCTAAGAAAGGACCGTACAGAATGCCCTTATGATCATGGACGTAATCCACAGCCGGTATTGGCATTTAGTTGTATTTGTTTAAGTTAAACCATATCGACATTGAGTTCTAAATGTAGTTGTATCTGTGTCAGCTAAACCATTGACACTATGAGATCAATATTTAGTTTTATATCGTGTCACATATGGATACTCCAAGTGTGAGGATAAATCCAAACCCAGTCGATTGAGATCGAGTAGCTATAACACTAAAACAGACCCATTTAGATATTGGAAGCTCTTCCATAGTACACTATTTTAGTAGCAACCATACGATAGGTCAATTTCAAAACCCACTTTAGTTGACGTGCCAATGATAGGCAATGCAATGAGTCATTCCGCGAGCCATTGGTCCATTAACTGAACTTCAAAATGGACACGGATCTGCACCTGGGTCTCGCGACGTCCATTAGTCCTGATCATATACAATTGACTTGTCATCTGAACTTGGATGAACGAAATTTTTAAAACAACAAGATGATGTATTGATGTTAGATGCCACAATTTGAAAGTAACATATGTTCATCCAAAAAAAAACAATTTCAAACATAAAATCCCATCATTTTGACCTTAGAATTTACAAATGATGCATCCAGTGCTAACCTTACATCGGATGCTTAAGTGGAGCTCGAGTCAGGAATCGTTCCCAAAACGGTCCAAGATTTAGAAAAATGAGCCAGAGGTAAAACACATAATTATAAATGTGCACATTGCTATTCTACAGCGCACGTATAGTCTATATTGCTGCTGAATCCCTGTATGATAAAAAAAGGTAAAAATTTATCAAACTCAAAATCATGGTTATATATTATATTATAGAGAATCCAGCAGTCCAGTCCATACAAATCAATGCATCAGCCTGTGTAATGGACTTCTGTAACATGTAAATTGATTTAACACAATTGAGTTCACTGTGCATTTTTTTGTGACCGATTGTACAACAGATGATTAATTACACCATGTACAGAAAGGAAATTATACTACCCACCAGCATCAAGTCTCGCTCGTGACATGAAATTAGTTCTCTACTTGTCGTAACGTATATAATAGTTTGTTCACCAATTGTCGGATAATGTACCTTTACGGACGGCTTTCAGTAGGTCCACTTCAATAACCTTTCGGTTATGCCACCTTACCAAAATTCATTATTGATATCTCATCCTAACTGTATGTCTCCCGAAAACAGACGTAACCCGATTTTATCACCCGACCATTAAGCTCTAAACTGCCGCACACATTCGAGAAGTAAGAGCTTACAATTGTTGCATACTACGCGGTTACATGGTGCTATGTACAGAAAAATCCACCTTCGTGTGCAAAAAGATAGGCCTGTGGATCCACTGAGTGGGTCACCGGATCAGACCCCTACTTTCCATTTCAAAAATTTCCAGAAAATTATGGATAAGTATCAATTATCATGGAACATGATGATGGAGTCTACAGAAAAAAACCATCATAGAAAGGGCATGCCAATATAAATATAGTGACCCACATCAGAGTTTGGATAGTGTGGAATCCAACTTATCAGCCAGTGATGAAATCCATGCCTGCATCAATGAAGCTGTGTAAAATCATACTTTGGGAAATACCAACTACATACAGAATTATACAGAGGAAATCTACTATCAAATAAGAACAAAAGACAAATGAATGAAGTAACAACATGGCAGGAACAGCAGAATGAGATGATTGTTTTGTTAGTTATAAAGTTTCAAGAAACATTCACCACAACTATTTGCATGACCACCAAGGATGGGATTTAACAACCTATGCGTGCTACAAAATCCATTTTTATCAAACCTGATCAAGACTGGTGAAGCCCCTGACAGTGTCACCACCAATTATTGCAATACCATCATCTCCAATCGGCTGCAAAATGACTGCCTACAGAAGAAAATTTGTTTCATTGTATAAGGTGGAAAAAGTACTAGAATATCAGGCCTATCGTTATTTCCTGTGCCATCACTATTGTAACACAAAAAAGAAAGTGACAAGTGACCTAACTCAAGGATCAATGTATCCAACAACAAACTTATTAGAGTAAATACATCTTTATATGGATCATTGTGTTATCTATTTATTAAATTTCTTATAAGTTAAAGTATGTATTTTATATATAGAAGGTTGTAATCCTTTGATATTATCATAATACATGATTCTCTTTCCACCTAACATAGTATCGAGAGCATAGATTCAAGAGAAACCCTAAACCTAACACACCCTCATCCAACAACTATCGCTAACACTGTAGCGACCGCAATACATACTGTAGCATCACCAAAAATACTATAACAGCCTTTCAGAAATATTGTAACATTGCCAGAGATATTGTAGCATTGTCAGAAATATTAAAGCAACTTGTCAGAATCACTGTAGCATCGCTGGAATCATCATAGCAGTTATCAAAAATACTACAATAGATTCTGTTGGACCATGTAGACCTTATCTTATCACGTTCAGCCCCTACAAGGCCTAGATCTGGGTGTTCCAACCGTCGTCAGGCCCTAATCTAGGCTTCTGCACTGCCAACAGGCCTTTCCATGGCCTCCTCCTCTTGTAGCTGCATTCAGGCCTTGTATGGATTGATTTATGGCTCTATATGCTGCTACAACCCCTAAGCTATGTGTAAGCCCCTCGTGGTCCTACCTGGACTACTACAATCCTATATTCAGTATTTGTGGATTGTCACTGTCTGACTGTTTGTGCTATTGACTTATGGTTAACGTGATTGACCACTGCTATTTCTTACTTACCTCGTGCCACTGCCTTATGATCAATATGATTGATTACTGTTTTTTCCTACCTCTTGCACAACTACCTTATAGCTAATGTGATTGACCATGATTGTTGTGTTCCTATCAACCTTATGGTCAACGTGATTAGCTATGGTTATTGTTTGTCTACTTGTTGCTGCTACTATTACTTTCATTTGTTTTAAGTTATGCAGTTCTCTATTAATAATAAATAGAATCATCACATAACAAACTGTGTATGCTAGATGCTCCAATTTAAGGGAGAGTGTTGCAATAAATGGAACCTTATATAGATCATTGTGTTATCCATTTATTAGATTCCTTATAAGTTAAGTATATGCTCTCCTGTATATAGGATATTGTAATCTTTTGTTATGATCATAATGCATGATTCTCTTTCTACTTGACAAAAGTCATATGCTATTAATTTTACAAGACGAAAATTGAAATAGGCTTGCACAGTTTAATTTAGATTCATATGTTTCAACCTAAAGTCGACCAAACCACGAACTTTCTCATATAAACTGGTCAAGTCCAGCAACGTGAGCTGTCTAAGTAAGCTAACATATGGTAGCCCGTTCCAATTCAATTAAACCTGATGCCTAGTTAGATAATGTGAACTACAATATACTTCATACAAGGGGAAATCAATAACTTACCTGTGTATTTGAAGGTAGAAATGGAAGCTCTGATCTTCCAGGATATAAAGAAAGATTGGCAAGATAATTCTCTACAAGGAATATCAGAGTATCAGGTTGCATTTTATCCTAACCTGAAAGTTATCATGCCATAAATGAACTTAAAGAGATCCAATCAGTTCCATGATAATAATGAGAGATGAACACAAAGTAATCACGCCATAAATGAACTTAAAGAGATCCAATTAGTTCCATGACAATAATGAGAGATGAACACATACGTGTGGATGAAAGGGCCACTTACGCTTTCCGATTTTCAAGACATTCTTATATAGAGACCCCTGGCTCAACTTAAGAACATCAACAGGAACGGCATCACCACCATTGGTGGAGGATTCAGCTGCAACCCCAATTTGAAGAAGACAATTCTTTCCATGCACAATCACTAAAGACCTGCAGCATGTCACGTCTGAAAGAGACTCCCATACCCTAAGAAAGATATTAAACAATAAGCAAGTGAATGAATCTTTGATGCAAATTTATTCAATTCCAATAACATAAATAATGGGGACAAAAATGGTCAGGTGATAGACCATTTACTAATGTTAACCATTCTACTGGATCATCTAATCGGAAGTCCAGCAGAACCATCTCTTCTTAAATACACAAGAAATAGAGCCTAGATAAGGTAGTTTCATACGTTCATCACCCTCAGTGCTCTACGTAATCTACTGTGTGCTGAAGAGAATGTATTAAATAAGAAATGAAAATAAGTATTGTAACTTGTAAAAAACAGCTGCCAGTAGATAAAATTTTTACCATAGCAATTCCCAGGCTGCAAAACTTGGAAGTCCTGAATATAGCCGCTCACATTGTACACCATGAGGGATTTCCTGAGTGCAACCCAAAGTGCACAGAATATTAGCTATTAAATTAGTAGATGTTTATTGGATCAGATAATCTAAAACATGATGATACATATAGCAGCATTCATTTCCTACCGGAGAAAGATATTTTGGTTGAATCGACAACCATACCAAGCCTGCAAGGACGTTAGTCACAGCCAAAGCGATAGCTAGAATATCTGCTCTGGATTGTGAACTGCACAGAAAAAATAAACAACTTTCTAGATCAAACAGCATATATCGATTGGGAATTTAGGAAAGGTTTAAAAGATAGACTAAATAGTTATTAGTTTCACGTATATAAATAAGTACATTGTTGACTACGTGCTTAGTCGCTTAGACATGATTAATACTTATCGTGCACAATCCGAGAATCGTGTCGTCGCCACGTTAGCATGACTATGTCATATATGTGTTAATGTTTGAATTTTTAGACACGATTGGTTAT
Organism: Posidonia australis; assembly: GCA_024699735.1. Lineage (NCBI taxonomy): Eukaryota > Viridiplantae > Streptophyta > Magnoliopsida > Alismatales > Posidoniaceae > Posidonia > Posidonia australis. Next base: position 10,503 of record JAMKQA010003949.1, read on the forward strand.
CGTGTTCGTGTTAACGATGTATCTGCTACGTAGATGACATTATTATAACCTCTTCCAAGCAAAGCAGCCAAGATATTAGTGGATATCGTGTCATCCGTTCAATACGAAAAAAGAAAAAACGAGACAAAAATTACAAAGGGAAGAAGGACCTGGTGGCGTCTGCAACAGGAGCAACGCCTGAGAAAGCCCGGTTGAGGAGAACCGCGAGCAACGAGAATCCACCGACAAAAATAGGAAGGCTTCTGATGGCAGCGTCATTTTCGGACACGAAATCGGCCACCAAATCTCTCGTCGGCTTCGGCCCTCTGTAACCTCCACCCTGGTATCCCAAATTCCCGACAACAACGGAAGAGAAAGTTTCCACATCAAGTAAACACGGGCAATGCGAGAGAGGTAGGAGGAGGAGAAGTACCTGAGAACCCGAGGAGGAGGACGCCGTGATGGAGATGCGGCGTAATGGTGGTTTGGAAGTGGGAGACCGGAGGGAAGGCAACTGTTTCCACGAGCAGCAGCAGGAGGCGACTGGCTGAAGGAGAAGGGCGCCACCACCCCGCATTTTGGAGAGGGGTTTGTGAAGAGGAGACGGACTTTGTGTCGTCATCGTCCTGATAAGCTCAAGCTTCAGTTCACTTCATTTTTCTTTTTCGAGAAAAGATAAGGTTTCATTAAGATAAATTATTGATTAGCCGCGAACACACCACGTAATCCACAAGTTTGTTTGTACTTTGGAGCTTTAAGGTATTTATTATGTATTCTATCTTTCATCTCCCCAAGTTAAATTGGAAGAAAAAAAAACACTCAAGTTTAAATCTCTAAGCAACGCATAAGTTATTAAGGTTGAATGTCCCAAACACCTTTTTCCCCTCTCTAGATATTATTGCTTAGTTAATTCGGTATAGACATAAGTATCCTATAACTACATGTACATGTACTTTGCACGTTTTCCGCTTGTATTATTTGCACCTTTGCTCCTAACTGCTGCTGATATTTTGATCATTATTTGGTTATGCATAAAATCCTAAAAGTTAACTATTTGAGCAGGAACGTGAGAAAAATTTCAGCGGTCGACACTAAAATGAAGAAGAATGGATACTAGTAAGAACCACTATTGCATCGTGATCTCCGTAAGGTGAGTATATAAAGGAACCAGTGTTGTCGGGGGATGGGGATGGGGAGGGATGGGGGTTATGGTGCGGGGTGGTGTGGTGTGGTGGAGGGATTACATTTTACAAACCACAAATGACATTTCTCATGGTTGCTGTTTGGCACCTCCACGCCCCAACGACGCAAACAAAACACGGGCCTCGTCAGCTCTCCCGCTTAACACTTCCATGCCTATTAAAGTGGGAATCCTGGGTCTATGAAGCCTTGGCTGTTACGGAGTCTTCCACCTTGCAATCCGGAACAATACTCTGCTCCAGAAAGACAAATTGTCGATTCACTTTGAAGTATTCAGCGAGTTTCTTGATTGCAGATTGAGAGACCGGGCTCTCCGGAAGTACAGACTTAGGCAGAACAGGCAGGCATTCGGGAAGGAATTCTGACTGTCCCAGAGTCACTGCATTCAGTGCAAGAACAGTACGGCAGAAAATAAATCTGCAAAAAGAAGAAGAAGAAAGAAATACATAAATGAAGACAACACAATGTTGGTGATGGATCTGGAAAGAAGACGTTCAATTTCTCCATAGTACAAAAGAGACATTTTACAACCTGAGAAGAAGCCGCCTCAAGAAAGGATCACCCAAGGCCTGCATCCAAATTCGATCAAGTGAATCTGATGATGTCAGAATGAGTTCCCACTCATTCAATGATGATAAAAGCAGTTTCTCAGCCTTTTCAAATGCATCCTGAAATCCAGAATGAGCAGAAAAATTAAGTCCTAAAAGAATAAAGAGAAAAAGTAGCAACTACTGAAAAGAAACTTAACTCACTAAATCAATGTTTGCGTTAGGAATGCCGAGAGAAAAGCAAAATGCCTGCAATGGAGCAGTGAGAAACATGGTAAACAGGCTTCCATTTTGTCCATGCACACTGCCAGTGTCGGTCATTAGTGAAGGTGGCTCCGATCTTGGAGAAAGGAGCATTGCAGCTGTTTCTCCCTTCTCAAATCCATGTATAGCCTGGACACGTTTCACAAAGCAACCACAATGATCAATTGCAAGATGGAACACGAGAAGTTGCCAAAGCATCCTATCCCATGCAAGTTAGAGTGTGTTTGGAAACATTTTATGAGGCTTTCAGTTGGTGCATAAAACTCATTTTTCCCATAAAATGGTGCAAACAGAGCAACAGGAAATTAGTTCCCACAGAAGTTGTAGATTAGCATTTTGGACTTTGAACTAGAATCTAGAAGCTCATAGGGACTACGGGCTTTTGCAGAAATCTGACATTCTGGAAGTCATTTGCTATGAGCCCTTGTTATAAAAACACACCCTATACAACTGGTTTACACCCCACGAAAGCTATTATCAGAACTTGCAAACCCAGTGCAAAAGGCTCCCACCAATGTCTTACACAAATACACAATCTAACCCCCACAAGCGGAGAGCTTGTTTCCGTGATTTGTACCCATGACAACTACAGGTTGTAATGGAGCATCCTTATCATTGCACCAAGAGTCACCCTCTCTACCATCAGAACTATTGTAAAAAAAATCCTACTTTAGCATCTCAATAATACTACAAAATTTTAAACAAATGGTTACATTTGTACATCAGAAATTGTGATAAAGCAAGAAAACTAACACTAGTACACTACTATATCAAACAGAGATAAGATGATGTAGGTGATTGTTATTCGAGATGTACTAATGGCTAATTCCATTAAACAGTGAAAACATATATAAAGGTGATCAAATGGTCTATATTATGTCATACAAATTCATCGTAAACAAACCTGCCTTGAATGAATAACTGACATCACTGTCAATTATAAGAAACAGTGGCTTTCTTGTGAATGGAATCAAATCACAAGGATAAAGACAACCTGAACCTGAAATCATAATAGACAGAGTAAAAAGATTAAGGTATCAATTGAACCATGATAGGGAATGCAGACTGTCATGCTACAGGATAAACAGAAAAGGAATCGAGACATGACCCTTGACCTATCTCAAAAGGAGAGAGTAGACCATGAGTTTTCAAAAAATATCTACAATAAGAATTAAGTGTGTCAGGATAAAAAGTTAAACTCAAGGGAGGCAAACCCAAGATTGGGCCAGCAATCAGACATGTCACATGGAGGTGGGTATATTTGCATCATCTCATGTGCAGTCAAATCTAGTCTCAGACGTGTTAAGTGACACATGTCATGGACTCTATTTGTAGAATTCTGATCCTCTAATAAATGGGTTTTTGGCCTTGTTTCAGACTCCAAGTTTAAGGTTGGAAAATTACCTTCACTTTCTTGAGAACCTAGCCACAAGCAACACTCTTGATTATTGTTCTGACTCTTACGTATATCATTGTTGGTTGATGGTTTTGATGTACTGTCAGATGGACAGTCCGTATTTCTAGCAATATGCAAAGAGCTCAAGTTCCCTTCAATGTCGTCGACAGTGGTACCACAAGGTATAGGTCGCACAGGAAGAGTTGATTTATCCTTTCCTGCATAATCAGAAGTGAAAGCATCAGAATCTCAGAGGAACAGAAAGGCAATATGCAGGTAATCATGCCTGGTAATAAGGTCTCTAAACAAAAGCAAATGCTTTACTTGAGAGCATTAAATGATTAATTTAACCATTTGTATTTATGTACATGCATGT
>JAMKQA010003950.1:0-15413 GCA_024699735.1 Posidonia australis
ACATCAACTTCAACAGGCAGAACAGACTCTCCAATAGAATAAATCTTTATGTAAATAAATGTAAAACAAATATTGTAAATATCTTTTGTATTTTTTATGTAAACATGTAATATTTTTTTTGTATTTCAAAAAAAAAAGTTAATAAAAAAATATTTTTTTTAAATTTTATATATTTTTTTTTTGGGCCCGATGGGCCGGCCCGGTCCGCGGTTGGGCCATGGGCCGTGTCGGGCCCATACATTTGTGCAGCTGGCCCGGCCCGGACCAGACCAGTCGGGCCAGCTGTTTCGCTGGCCGGGCCAGCCCGGCCCGTTTTCCATGTCTAGATCACAGGGGCCATATACCCCAGTGAGCCACCAGTCTAAGTCATCACCCTCATTTTTGAAATTAATAGAAAGACAGTAATTGGAAGTAATGCACCTGATATCCCTTAATACCCTTCTATCCCAGCCGATGAGAATGCCATTGGATGCGCCTATAGAGGGCACCAGGGTCCAGGAATTAATTTTTTTACCTCCCATAAGCCTAAGAGAACCATCAGTAAAGGCTTCCTTTTTAGTTTCACTAACAATAATAACATCACACTTGTTAGAGAGAATAAATTCTTTTAACTCTCTCCTCTTATAACTAGAACCCAGACCTCTAATGTTCCAAGCAGCTATGATCATAAAAATTAATGGAAGAATAAGAGGATCCCTTCCTCACAGAGGAAGCATGTGGATCTTCCAAATTAATATATTCCTTGCCCTGATCCTGCCTAACTTGATTAAAAAAAGATATTGACTTATTTTTTGATGCCAATGAAATACCAATATTCTCACTGAAAGAATGGAAATGATCATAAGAGTCCCAAAGTAACGGGTCCACTTGGTTAACCTCAGAGTTAACCAAGGAGTCCTTATTGGAAGAAGGAAAATCATGAGCACTATTGGAAGCAAAACTATAATTTAAACAATTATTGTTTTCTACGAATGAATTATGAACATTACCTAGTGCATGCACAGGCGTAGGAGGCCGCAAAGATGGTTTCTCAAAAGTAGAGGTGCTCAAATCGTCTTGCTCTAGACAATCGTAAATCGCCATTACTTTTTTGAATTTTGCCAGAGAGAGATTTCTGGCTCTAATCTCAGTTTCGACCCAGGTGGAAGCAACATTGGGCTTAGATAGTTTTGATCTCAGAAGGGGAGGGAGAGGGGTATCGACCAGTGGAGAAGGAGTCAATATTGTTGACCCAGATGCTGTGGGGGTGGGTAAAATACCAGCTGTATTATGAATAGAAGACAGAGGAGGAGCCGAAGAAGTAGATCTCGTCCAGACGTTCTTCCCTGATTTGGGATTCTTCCCACTATTGCTACCTCTCCAACCTTTGTTATTTTTAAAAGGTTTCTTTATTGGATGCAAGTTCCTGGATGAAGAGGTTTGAGATGTTTGCTTAGGCCATGCAGGGAAGGTATTCTGGGTGGGAGGGAAGAGGAACAAATGTCCCAGCTATGCCTGAATTTAATAGGGTATACGGTTTTCCCATAAGCAAAGAACCTAATATCAGGGATATCCATGCCGGGGAGTATTTTGATCCTAACCCTAGCAAAACCTAAGGATTTCACCCTATCCATTGAGAGATCAACTTCCAGCAAATCAGCAAAGTCTGAAAGCATTTTATGAAAAACCTCTATACACCATAAATGGTGTGGGATCCCTTCCATCCGGATCCAGATCCCCTCCACCTTCAAGGAAAGAACCGCATTAGAATTGGGCGTCCAATGAATAAAGGATGCAGAAAGGGATTGGAGGGAGGATCCAAAACGACTGAGGGTTTCATTTTTGATTTTAATAGAAGGAAATTTCAGTAAAAACTTCCCAAGGGAAAAGTCACTATTCTCAACCTTAGCTTGTATAGGCCAGTTATTTAGGATATGCTGCGAAAGGTTATCTCTAGTTAAGAGGGTAGAGTGATCAGTGACAATGGCACAACAAGAGTAGTGTATCGTAAGATCACAGGTAGTATCTGACGGGGTATTACAGTAGGATTTTGAGGAGACAAACTAGCCATGGGAGGGGGATGAAGACGGTGTTCCTGAAAAAAATTACAGATCGCCACTGAATGAGTAGGGGACTTGCATCTATAGCATGAACCATAGAATTTACATTTGTTTTTAAAATGACCACGTAATCCACACTTAAAACAACAGCCGTTCTCGCTGCAGAAGCGTACCAGAGGAGAGCGGGCTTTTCTCTTCTTCTCCACCAACGTCCACTCTGGGGTATCAGCAGAAATCTCAGAAGCAACGGAGCCTCTAAGCGTATTCTCAGGAGGAGGAGGAGAAAGTAAAGCGGCAAAGCGCGAGCCACAGCAATATTTCCCAACCTCAGTTTGGTCAGAAACAATCTCTGCAGCAGAGATTTCTGACACCCGAAGCGGCGTAGAATTAAAATTTTCTGGGGAAGAGGAGAAAAAAACGCTCGCAGACGGCGAGGCCACCTCAACATTAGTACCAGAAAAGATAGAAGGAGAGCATGTAGCTGGCATGACAGGCACATCGTCTGTCACTCAAAGAGAAGAGGGCCCCACCAAATCGGCGGGAACAGATAAATCAGAGTTAATGCAGGTATTACTATTAATCCCCTGATAATTAAACCGATTTAGATTAATGACCTCAGTTAAATTAGGGGGAAGATACCGAGAATAACCCCACACAGAGCACGAGACTGTAGGGTGGACTGATAAGTCAGAGAGATCTGACTTATCAGTCTCGCACCGACTGAAGCGAGAAGACTCGCTTCGACGACCGACCGGTGGGAGAATTTTTGCCGGAACTGAAGAGAAAGAAAGGGGATCTAATCTAACGAAAGAAGAGGGTTCTGATCACGCACCGCCAAGGGAGCGAGAAACATCCTCGGAAACAGACCAAGGTGCTTTAAGCAATCGATCTAAAGCAAAAGAAATAGATGTTCCAGAGCATAAGTATTCATAAATCACTAGATCATACGCAGAAATAAAATCTGAGCTTAAAGAACAAGAAACCAACATATTCAGCCAGTTCAGAAATAAAACTTGCTAAAGCATAAGCAATCCACAGTAATGTCAACAATATGCCTAGAATAAAATTTTAAGAATGAAATAGTCCCATATTTAACAGACAAGATGCCAGATCCGGACGATCGGAGGTCGTCCGAGATGGATCTAGCCTTAAGAGTACAGGGAGGAGAAGAGGAAAAGTTTCTCAGACTACTAGGGTCAGATCCCAGATTTGAGGAGGAAGAAAGGTCTTTCCTCACCCGACGCCCCTGATTAGAGGCCATCTGGACAGAAGGGGTTCTAGATTTTACCAAACGGCGGTGTGCCTTGATAGGCAGCAAGATCGGAGGAGGTTCATCCTCCACGAGACTAGCTTTGAACGCCGCCTAGTCGAAATCGATGGCTTTCCTGAGCAGCTCGCGCGAGCGGAGTTTTGGGGGAGTCTTTTGGAGGAGCGGCGGCCGTAGGGTTTTCGACGGCTATACGCCATAAAAAGTAACTGTAGCGTTTCTAATGACCTAAGGAAGTTTTGACGATATTTTTGGCCATTTTCAACAAACTTCTATTGATATTCCATTGCTAGGCTTTTTTTTCAACGCAAGGTATTATATTGGCCAGGGAGGAGTACCAATAAGATTCTAGCATTCATCTTATAAAGGGATGTGAAATTTACTCCCCTGAGCACTTGGGGACTCTAACCCCAGACCCATCCAGCACCAGCACTAAGGGTTGTTCGGGTCTACCGTACTCTGGGTCCTACAGTACTACCACAGTCTCGAGGCTCCTACCTCGGACCGCAAACTCGGCAACCACAACCAAGAACACGTCCCCGACATCTCTAGAGATCTCATTACCTCGTTGGCAAGCCCTGGTCTCATTGTAGTTCCTACAATTCCATTAATCTCTTTAAAACCATATGCAATTTCTCTTTTCAAACATTTGTCAAAACCATTTTTCATTCATAAAACTCTTTGTAAATAACACGCATTATGCATCACATTATCATCTATGATTTTCAAACCCACACGTTCATTCATGGTCGTTATACCATGCAATCACCCCTCACATGGGTCCACATTGTGACCATGCCGACTCGAGGGTCCCGACGCGGAGCCGCGCCAGAGGGAAGGAGATCACAACAATGCGAAGATAGCGAAGGCTCAAGGAAAGATAAAAGAAAAAAAGAGAGGAGTCGCCACCTAATCTTTTAAGGGAAACACGAGGAAAACCACAAAAAAGATTGGATGCATGAGGTGCAACGTGAAGGCTGGATGTCTGCTAACTAGAGGATGGGTAAGGATTCCTATTAAGCACGAGGAAGGTGTTAGGCACCCACGTATGTCCGATAAACTCGGTCTTTTTAGTCTAGATTGCTTGCTAAAGGCTAGATGGATGTTTTTCTTTTGCCACAAGAAAGGAGGGAGACCCTCAAATATATAAAAAGAGAAAATATGTACACCAGAGATTAAAGGTGGGGAGAAGAACCCAGAAGCCCAAAAGAGGCAAACCGGGTGCTAAACCCAACCCCCACAGACCAGCAGTGGAGCATGGTGCCCTAACCCCCACAGTCCAAAAATGTGGTGCATGGGCCACAAAGGCCCAACAAAAACAGAAATCCTAGCCCATGCAAAGAAAAACGCGGGCACCAACAGAAGAGACAGATCGCACTACAGTGGCATGCAAACAGAGGATCAGTCCATATCAGAAATCATCCGGTAGAAAGAAACTACGCTGCGCGGGGAGTTATCCAGGTCGAAGGATCGCTTGTTTCTCTCGATCCACAGGAAGGCCATCACCTTGATGAAGAGGGCAGAAACTGCATGCTTCTCGTCCTTCCGCAAAACATTGAAGGATGCGCGGCAGAACTCAGTGACCGCATCCAGCAAGCTGGGAGCAATGGTGTGCCCCAAAGGAGGGAGAGGGGTAGCCCAAATGGCAGAGGAATAGGTACAGCTCCAGAAGAGATGATCCAGGGACTCGAGCTCGTTGTAGCAGAGAATGCATCGCGAGACAATAGTGATTCCGCGCTTCCTGAGGATGTCATGGGCGGGTAACCCATAAGAAAGAGCACGCCAGGCACAGAATGCATAGCGCGGGGTACCACCCTTCTGCCAAACCAGAGATGCCCAGGGGATCGGAGGCCCCTGATCACGCAGTGCATTCCAGGCAGAGCAGATGTTGAAACCATTGGGGCAAGGCAGCCACTGGATGGTGTCGCTTCCTCCCCTGATTGTAGTCGCCAGAATAGTAGGCCACAAATCCCTCCTGTCAATAGTAGTCATCGCCGGAAGATTCCACGAGCCCTCATGGATGAAGTTGCTAAGCGAGCATCGACGATCACAGCCCATGTCGCTGTAGAGGCGTTCCCCAACCCAGTCCCAAATTGATCGCTGATTGAGCCAGGGGTCAAGGAAAAAAAGAGAATCGGCCGCCATCGCCGATGCAGTAGGAGAGTAACGGCCGCGCCAGGGGACGAACTCTGAGAATGCAGCGCCAAGCCCAGGAGCAGCATTGAGGCGGACGGGCCGACCAGAGGGAGCTACCCCTGAGGTATTTTCGACGCATCCAAGCAATCCGAAGCGCTGTACCCTTAGTCTCAATCTCCCACAGAAGACGGATCAGAGCAGCCTGATTGGAGTCGACAGTCCGCCGAATTCCCAGTCCCCCCTCAGAGTGCGGGCGGCAAACATTTTGCCAGGAGATGAGGATGCATTTACCAGTGGAAGAGCCAAACCAGAGGAAACGCATGAGCAGCCGGTCGATCTTTTTCAAAACACCAGCAGGCAGGAGGAAAGTGGAAGTCCAATACACATGCATAGCAGAAAGCACGGACTTGATCAACTCCACCCGGCCTGCATAGGATAGCAATTTTGCTTTCCAGGATTGAAGTCTGGAGTTGATCGCACGCAGAAGAGGCTTGCAGGCAGCAGCAGTCAGACGACTGGAGATCAGAGGTAGTCCAAGATACTTGATAGGGAGGGTGCCGACAGGTAGATCCATATGGGTAGCAATCCAGCGCGAGTGCGGAGAGTAACCACCGAAGAATATCGCGCTTTTTAGGTTGTTGATTGAAAGACCAGAAGCCTTAGAGAAGCACTGAGTGATGAGCTTAAGATTTCGCACGTTGTGCTTGTCAGCATGGAGAAAAAGCATAAGGTCGTCAGCGAAGCAATTGTGAGACACAGAGAGATCTCCACAGTGCAAAGGGTGTATAAGGTTGTCCTGCTCAGCTTGGAAAAGCATCGTAGAGAGGGCCTGCAACGCCAGCGAGAAGAGATACGGCGAGAGCGGGTCACCCTGGCGAATACCATTAGAAGAGGGGAAGGGTGCAGAGATATCCCCATTGATAAGAAGGGAGAATCTAGTGGCCATGCACTCCGCCATCCATCCAACCCACCGATCACTAAAGCCAAACGTAGCCATCACCCCACAGACAAATTGTCTATTTAAAGAATCAAAAGCTTTTCGGATGTCCAGCTTGATACACATGCGAGCCTTCCCACGAGTGGAGTGAATGTTGTGGCAGAGCTCATGAGCAAGCAGAATGGAGTCATCAATTCTACACCCCCGGATAAAAGCAGTCTGGTTGGCGCTAATGAGCTTGGGAAGCAACGGCTTAAGCCGGTTGGCCAGTAACTTAGCGCAAATCCTGTAAGTGACATTGCAGAGTGCAATCGGGCGGTAGTCTTCCATGGAGGCAGGAACAACTTTCTTAGGGATGAGGCAGAGCAAGGTGTGGTTTAGCTTAGGAAGCAACTTCCCCGAGCGGAAGAAGTTGTTAATGGCGGCTAGCAAATCGTCAGCGATGATGTGCCAAGCTGCCTTGAAGAAAGCCCCGTTAAATCCATCGAGTCCAGGAGCACGGTTGGGATTGAGACGAGTATTGACCTGCATCAGTTCCTCCATGGAAGCAAGACCACAGAGAACGCCATTCTCCGCAGAGGACAGAACTCGGTGCAGCAAGTGAGAAGGGGCCACACCAGAACCACCAAAGGAGTTGAAAAGCCTCTGATAGAACTGGCAGAAAGAGGAGGAGATCAGTGAAGGATCCGTCGTTGAGGTACCATTTTTTTTTGTCACGAGAAAGGAGGGAGACCCTCAGAAATTATATAAAAAGAAAAGGTATGTACAAGAAGAACCAAGGGAGGGGTAGGGAAAACCCCCAACCCACCACCAAAGCACAAGCCCAGAAAGTGGCCAGCCCAAATCGCCAAGACCACCACACAAGGTCAAGCCCCAGACCCATCGTGCACAAAAAGCATCCCCGAGCCCCAAACAACAGAGCCCAACAGGCCAAAAAACACTGCCAGAACGAAAACAGCAAAAAGGCCCAGAGGTCCAGAACAAACAAAAACCACGCCCCAAAATCACAGAGGGAACAGTAGCATGCAATCAAACTAGGCCCGGGGGAGACGTCCCACCAGCCTCGTGGAGGATCGCAACAGTAGGCCGAGGAAGATAGTCCACTTCAAAAGCACGCCTGTTGCACTCAAACCAGATCCCCGCAATAACACCAGTGATGAGCCGGGAGGCGGAAGCACGGGAAGATAGCGGAGTATTGCGAGCCCAGAAGGAGACCGCATCAGGCAGGTTGGTAAACGAAGAAACGGGGAAACCAGAAAGGTTCCAGATGCAGGAGGAGAAGGGGCAGACCCAGAACAAGTGGCTAACCGTCTCAGTAGCATTGCAGCAAAGGATGTAGCGGGAGACGACCACCAGGCCCCTACGCCGGAGGGCGTCGTGAGTTGGCAGAGCGTGACGCACAGCCCTCCAGGCACAAAAGGAGAGCCACATAATGGCAGCCGGGTTCCAAATAAGAGTCGCCCACGCAACACGATCACTCCGAGGACGGATAGCATCCCAGGCAGATTGCGCGGAAAGAGGCCACCGGAGGGGACCCAGGAGATGATGTCCCGCTCACCAGCGATCGCCGTAGAGAGAATAGAGGGCCACATATCATGCATCTCCAGTGTAACAGGTCGCGGGAGGTTCCACGACCCTTTACTGATGAAATTGCAAACAGGGGAGGCAATATCACAGTTCAGCTCACGACAGAGACGTGTAGCCACCGTAGGGTGAAAAATCCGCTCAGGGGAGTCCATCCAAGGATCTAAAAAGAAAAATGTGTTACGCCCATTACCAATGGAGTAGTGCAGGAGAGGACGACCCAAATCCCTGATCCTGAGAATGCCACGCCATGCCCAGGATGCACAGTTCGGCGGCCTGGCACTCCAGATGGATCTGTCTTTAAGATACTTCTTGCGCATCCAATGGACCTAGAGGGCATCAGTACGCGTTTCAAACTCCCAAAGAAGCTTGAGCAAGCCCGTGTAGTTCGAGTCGAGAGTCCTGCGGATGCCAAGACCCCCTTCCGCCTTGGGGAGGCAGACCTCACACCAGGAGATGAAAGCACAGCCCCGTTGATTGTGCCCAAACCAGAGGAAATTCATGAGTCTCCTGTCGAGCTCACGGTGGATGCTAGCTGGGATAGAGAAAACCGAGGTCCAGTGTATGTGCATGGCAGCAAGAACCGAGCGAATAAGGATCAGACGCCCAGCAAAAGAGAGAAGTTTGGCCTTCCAAGCCTGAAGGCGGGAGTCCACGACGCGGAGAAGAAGGGCACAGTCCGAAGCAGCCAGCCTCTTGGTAGTGAGCGGGAGCCCAAGGTATCGCACCGGAAAAGTCCCCTCAGGGATGTTAAGGTGTTGCGAGATCCAGGCACGGTGCTGAACCGGGCCACCGAAGAAGATAGCGCTTTTATGCTCATTAAGGTGAAGCCCGGAGGTAAGGGAGAAAGAGTGAAGGACCTTACGCAGACCCCGGGCGTTGCGTTTATTGGCTTTGAGGAAAACCATCAAGTCATCGGCAAAGATGACATGAGAAACAGCCAAGTCACCAAAAGAGATAGGGACCAGCTCACCCTGAGAAATCGCCCTCGAGAAGAAAGCTGACAGCATTTGCATGCCCAAAGCGAACAGAGGAGGAGACAGAGGATCACCCTGATGGAGCCCATTGCCGGAAGCAGACCAGCTCAACCTACCACCATTAACAGAGATGGAAAATTGGTAGTTCAAACACTCGGAGATCCAGCCATTCCAGGTGGCCGGGAAGCCAAAATGACGCAAGGCGTCACAGATGAAAGGCCGTTGAATGGTGTCAAAGGCTTTTCTGAGGTCGATCTTAATGCACATCAAACCTTTACGCCGCGAAGAGTGGAGGCTGTGACACAGCTCGTGGGAGAGGAGGATAGCATCACTAATTCGCCTGCCGGCAATGAAAGCAGTCTGATTCTGATCAACGAGGCTCGGAAGAAAAGGCTTCAGACGGTTGGCCAGAAGTTTGGAGATGATCTTGTAGAAGGAGTTGCACAGAGCAATCGGGCGGAAGTCATCCAGTGAGCTAGGCACCAGAGTCTTGGGGATAAGGCACAGGATGGTCCTGTTGATTTTCTTCAGAAGTCGCCCAGATCTGAGGTACCATTGACCTCAAGGGTCCGGATGTAGTTGCGCGATCGTCTAGCCCGAACCGTGGCATGGAAAAAGTTGGTGTTGGAGTCGCCAAGCTTGAGCCAGCGAATCCAAGATTGCTGCCTAGCCATAGATTCTTCATGTGCGTGTAACATAATTAATTGCTCTTTGAAGTTTTTCTTAGCCTGCAGAAGAGCAGAGCTCATTGGGTCAGAGATAAGCGCCGCCTGGAGGTTCGTCAGGGAGGTGGTGCATTGAAGAATGCAACGGGAGGGCTTGCAAAAGATCGCAGAGGTCCAGGGGATAAGCTTCCCACAAAGGTTTTCCAACTTCAGAAGGAAGCGGAACATAGGATTGCCAGGGACGGTGCAGTACCAGTTGTGCCTGACGAAATCGAGGAAATCAGGATGAAGAGTCCAGTGGGAGTAGAATTTGAAGGAGCGTTTAAAAGGCCTGTTCCTGCTCTGGAGATGAATGACAATGGGAGAGTGGTCACTGATGAGGCGTGGTCCGGAAGAGCCACTACAGTTGGGGAAGAGATTCCAGCAGCCAGTAGAGATGAGTACTCTATCGAGACGGGAGCAAATAGGCATAGTGGCACTTAAATTCGACCAAGAGAACTCAGCACCAGAGATGGGAAGCTCCATTAGCGCAGCACTGTCAATGAAATCGTTGAATTCTCGCATAGCAGCGAAAGGGAAGGAGGAAGATCCCATCTTCTCAGTTGGGAAGCGAATGCAGTTGAAATCGCCCACCAGGATCCAGGGTTCATCAGAGCAGAGAGTCAGGAGATCATCCCAGAGAAGCCTACGAGATGCAGGGTCATTGGCACCGTAGATGGCTGTCAAGAGAAAACAGGTCTCGGAGGAGAGCTTCACCGAGAAATGCATGAGCTGGCCAGTCTCCATCAGCAGAGAGAGGGTAACATCCCAGCGACGACCAAGAACCAAAATACGTCCAGAGGGGGCGCTAGAATTGTTGCAGAAAGCATGGTAAGAGGGCCAATACTTGTCAGTGACCCGAGTGAAATCTTGTTTGAGCTTGTGCTCAAGAAGACAGCAAATACTGGCTTTGGTGAGCGAGATGTAATCTCGAACCGCAGAGAGTCTACCTCCCTGGTTGAGGCCCCTGACATTCCAACTAAGGATTACCATTGGGATCAGGGGGGCGGGATTTTAAGCTGCTTCCGGAGTGATCCCCAGTGCCGAGCAGTCTAGGGTGGATCGTTTTCCTGGTTTGCTGCGCCTTCGCGACGAGAGTTTCCACTTCTGCTTCAGAAGAGTCAAGCACATCAAAGGAGTTAGAGCGCTCCTCCAGTGCATGCCTAGGAAAGGGGGTGCCTCAGAACTTCTTCCCCTTCTGAGGAGTGACGGGAGCCACAGAGGACGAGCAGGGGAGCAGGTTTGATTTAGCCTGAATGGGTTCAGAGTCCCGCAGAGGCGAAACAGGCTGTGCAGTAGGGGCACGTGAAGGCAAAGTGGACGCAGCCGGAGGAGCAGGCGGAGCCTCGGAAGCAAGTAACCCCGGGGTAGCAATATCCTCCTGCGGAATGTGAGGATCCTCCGTGGACTCAGTGCAGCAGAGAGTCTCAGCAGGAAGGGAGTTAGGGGCATCAGTGGGAAGAGCTGAAGAGTAGGTACCTTGCTCATGACCAAAGGATGCGCAGACAGAGCACGGGGACGGTTTCCAGTCATATTGCACTCTGATCAGCTCAAGTTCCCTATCAACCTCCATGGTCACATGAGGAGGGAAGGAGAAGGCAGTGTCTATTTCGACACAGACACGAGCGAAATCAACCCGTTTGGACATGGTAGTAGCATCATTCAGGTAAAGAGGTCTCCCGAGCGTACTGGCCGCCCGATCGAGTAGACTAGAGGACCAGAATCGCAGAGGAAGATTGGGGAACTTGATCCAAATAGGAATAGAAGACAGCTTCTCTTTTTCAAACTTGGAGTCTATCGACCAGGATCTGAGGATCAGAGGCTTGCCTTTGACGAACCAGGGACCACCCTCCAAAGCGTGCTGCATGTCATCGTCATCACTGAACTTGAATAGGAGAAAGCCATTTCCACGCGGGAGCACCTGTAGATCACCCTTGATCTTCCATTCCCGCTTGAAGTGGGCAGACAGCGCCGGAACATAGGGACGGAGCCCAATGAAGTAGCCCATAAGGACTCAATTCCATGCAGCAGCGGCCTTAGCAACCTCAACCTGAGGACACACAACAACTTTCACACCATCTCTAATCACCGGTGCAAAGAACTCTAATGCCCGTGACGGCCTTGGTTGGGTACCACATCGTTCCGCCCAGGAAGCCTGCAATTGCATCACCGGAGGTGGTGGAGGGACAAACTTAGGACGGTGAGGACCCCTGGATCGAGAGCGGGTCGAACCGGTGAGGTTTCGACCCCCCCGGCCTCGAGAGGAACGCCCATTTCCCCTCTCAGCGTCAGAGCCACCTTCGCTGGAGAGCAGCGAGCTGGGATGAAATTCCCCCAAGGTACGCAGCTGCGGGTGATCCGCCATCGGTCGATCAAAAGCCGACACGTGGCGAAAACATGCCCAGAAATTCCCGCCGAGCACCGATTTGAAAAAAACGCAGGGAAAAGAAATGCCCAGCAAGCAGCAGATTCCTAGAGAGAAGGCAGAGTTCCTCTCTCTAGAAAATTCCCCTTGCCGCCACTCCGACTGGCTCTTGCTCTAAGCAAAAAGGCTAGATGGATGTTTGCTAAACCTGAGGATGTTTGCTAAACCTGGATCATGCTCTAATCATGCTAATATGTATGCCATGACAAAGACTGGATGGATGTGCAAGACAGTGTGAGAGAACTGCGAAGAAATCCACATGAATTGACAAAATCGCAAAAAAAAATCACATGAAATGATGAGGTTTTGTTAAAGAACGCTTTTGAAAAACATAATGATATCAAAAAGATGACAAGCCAAGTCAACCTGAGTCCTTGGAATCATGAAAAAGTCGTGAAAATCAAAAAGGGAAAAAATAATCCATGGTAGGGACAAATGTTGGCCTTCAGGCCTGTTAATGTACGCCCTCGAGCGATGAAATCCAAATCAAATCAAAATCTGAAATGTAGGGTTAAAGTAAATCAAATTGGACATTGGATAAGGGATTCTGAAGATAAAGTAGAGAAAGGAACCCACTAAAGAAAAGGCATGAGATGCTGGCTCACTAAATGCACATGTGAGGAAAGGAGGATATGAAATGTACAGATAAATGCAAACGTGAAAGTGATGCATGGCCTAAGTTGTGTCAAAATGTGTGCCAAATGTCTAGAAGATGTTATTTTCGAGAAACAAGGAAGAGAAAATCAATAAAAAGATGTAAGCGCAATAAGGGACAAACATAGGGGCCAAAATGCAAAATTCACAGAAAAGACTGAGAAACTGAAAAACATGCTCATGACATCTATCCTAACATACAAATGATGGGTCTAATGTCGATGTGGCACAGGGATGTAAAAATTCCACTTGGATAATTTCCTGAAAATTCAGGATCTAAAGTGCAAAATTCACACATGAGTGTAAAACCAGCCGAAATGTAAAGCTAAGGATCAAATCTTAGTGAAAACATGCTTCTTAAATGGAATCAATGATTAAATGCAGAATATGAGGTGAAATGAGTGAAATATGTCCCAAAAACATGAAAGAAAACATTTAAAATCCTAAATGATGGATTTGGAATTAATCTAAGGGTTAAAATGTAAATTTTATGCTCAGAATTGATTTGATGTCAATCTAGGGACTTTTCTACAAAATTTCAGGGTCTGATTGTGACAAAATGAGGCTTTTATATTGGTTAAAGCAATTATGAAGTTTCTTGAGGTCTAAAACACAAAATTCACAAAGAAAGCTCACTTTTTAAAGTTCTGGGGGTTAAATGCAAATTTTCATGACCAAACTGTAAAGAAATTCAACTTTTATGATGGACAGTGTGATTTTTAAAGTATTCTGGGCTTAGAATGTAAATTTCACTGAGAAAAAGCATTTCAGAAACATTCAGGAGCTTAAATGTAAACTTCTAGGACTTAAATGTGATGAAAACTCAATTTTAATGATTATCAGTGTAATTATTAGAATATGTAAGGTTCAGAATGTAAATTTCACTGAGAAAAATTATTTTAAAAGCTTCAGTGGCCTAAATGTAAATGTTCTGGACCTAAATGCAGAGAAACTATGTTCCAAGGACTTAGATGTCATAAAAACATGCATCAATGTGTTAAGAATTAAAAGATGAACTATTCAGGGACTTTTATGCAAAATTCTCAAAGAAAACAAAGAATAAAAAGTATTTTAAAACTGCAGGGACTAAAGTGAACATTTCTGGACCCATATGCAATAAAAAAGGCCCATTCGAATATCAACGGAGAATGTCGGTGCTCCGCTGCCAACGATTTCTCTAACGCTCTCTTAGAGGTGGTCCGATGATCGGAGGGATGCGTGCAAGGTTGGGGAAGCACCACGGAGCCACGACGGCCCCCTAGTGGTGGGGAGCGGCTGGGGAGGCCCGAGGCCTCCCCCCCACCTCGAGCTCCAACGAGAGGCTTCTAACGGCGTCGGAGAAGACGATGGCGTGGCTGGGGTGGTTCAGAGCCTGGTGCGGCATGTCGGAGGCTCGTGGAATACCGTGGGGACACGGCGAGGCTGGGAGGATGCCCAGTGACGCCCGAGGAGGTCTGAAGGCCTTATCCCACCTCCGTCTCCAGCAACAAGGACGATGGCGGCGGTTGGGTCACTGTGGAGGCTTTTGGCAGGCGGTGGAGCGGCTTAGTGGGCTCGTTGGGGATGCGCGGAGGTTCCTGGATCGTCGACGCGGAGTGTGGTGGACTCGTGCACGTGGGGGAGGAAAGGAGAGGAAGAGAGAGGAGGAGAGGAAGCAAGGAGCCCAGGGGACCTCCCTCCGTCTGTCGATGGTGGTGAACCCACCACTAGAAAGGGGTCCGACGACGTGCAGGGTGCTTGACTCTGCCATGGCACTGCCTAGAAACCTAAAAGATCTAATTGGGCATGCTCTGGATTGAAGAGCGAGGGAAGAAAAGTACCTGAATGGTTGTTCCCACAAGCTCCGGTGGTAGGTCAACGGCAAGGACTCCTCCGGTGACGCTCTTGATTGGGGAGAAGAGGCTGTTGTGGGCTTGAGGACTTGGGATTGGATGGCTTCGCGAGTTCGTGGTTAAGGGAGGAGAATCAAACTCTGAAGGTCTGAAATCATTTTTTTTTCTACCAACGGCCAGCCCTTTTTATACTCCGGCGAGACTTTCCTCTGCCGTTGATCCTCCTCCCTTCAACCAACCCACGTCGTTGGATCGGGCATGAGCTGAAGGAGGTTGGCCAAAGATCAGGGAGGCTGTGATATGCTCCGGATTTCTCAGAAATGCTCGCCGGAAAAATAGGGTCGCTGGAATTATTTTTGACATTTCTAAAGTTTGAAATTGAATTCTTAAACGAAATAGTGTTGGCCTTAATGTGCTTAGGGTTTTGGATTTTTATTTTGATTTTTGTTTTGGTTTTTATTTTGGATTTTTTAGGACTTTTTAGGGTTTTAATTTTAGGATTTTAATTGGGCTTTATGGGTTAATTTAATTTCTTAATTTTGTGATTTAAGGCTTAATTAGGGTTTTAATTAGCTTAGGTTTTTTTAAGTTTTATGATTTTTTAGAAATTTCTTAGGGTTTTGATTTTAAGTTTTAAATTAGGGTTTTGAATCTTAATTTAGTTTTTCTTATTTAGGTTTTATGATTTTAATTAAATTTGTGATTAAGTTTTAATTAGTTGGTTTTAATTAATTATTTTAGGTTTTCTTATTTTATTTTGTTTTGGGATTTTTAATTTTAAGGGTTTTAATTTAGGGTTTTGTGAATTAAATATGATTTTCAATTTTGGGATTTAGGGTTTGATTAATTGACTTGAAA
>JAMKQA010003951.1:0-19047 GCA_024699735.1 Posidonia australis
CGACTCTCCCCCCGAATTTTCATATTCCGGAATTTGAAAAATATAATGGTAGGGGCTGCCCAATTGCCCACCTCAAAGCTTATTGCGGAGACCTCGCTCAGCTCCAGGCTGACGAAAGGTTGTTAATCCGCCTGTTCCAGAAGAGTGTCACGGGGCCCACGTTGAAGTGGTTCATTTCCCTCAACATGGCCACCATCAGGACTTGGGA
The DNA here is from genome assembly GCA_024699735.1 of Posidonia australis. Lineage (NCBI taxonomy): Eukaryota > Viridiplantae > Streptophyta > Magnoliopsida > Alismatales > Posidoniaceae > Posidonia > Posidonia australis. The sequence goes on from JAMKQA010003951.1 coordinate 209, forward strand.
TGACCTTACACAGGCATTCCTGGAGCAATATTCCTTCAACCTCGACTTAGTCCCCAAGCGGGAGGACCTAGTTGCTCTCAGGTAGAGACCCCAAGAAGCATTTGGGGAGTATCTTGGACGTTGGCGCTCTTTGGCTTCACAAGTCAAGGATAGACCCTCTGACGAGGAGTCTATTGAGATAGTGATCCGGGGAGCACAGCCAGCGATCGAGACTCTGCTTAGCATTCAGCCTGTCACCACTTTTTCTGCACTGCTTCGAGCGGGCACCCGTGTTGAGAGTTCACTGCGCGGCGGCAGTTTTCCAGCACTCTCAGCATTTACGAATCAGGCCACTTCCTGACATAATGGCCCTAGCAGCAGCAACAACCCCAACACCAATCCACCTAGGAGGCGGGATCCCTCTAAAAATACTCTCTTACATTAGATCCCCTGCTGCTCCAGCAGATGTTCGCCTGCCCCCCAGCGCCAAGTAGTTTATGCACCCACGCCTACACCTAGAGCACAACATGCATCACATATTACCCCCACTGCCACATCGGTATATCCTAACCCACCAGCTAGGACGCGCCCACCATTGGCACATCTACAACCGAAGCGACAACGTCGTGACCGGCGCCACTATACCCCTTTAGTGGAACTGTTGATCATGGTATTCCCTAAAGTCACATCCTTGCTGAGGTTGCTGGATGTACGCCCTCCGCCTAATCCGCTGCCAGCCTGGTACAATGCCAATGCATTCTGCAATTTCCATCGGGTGGCTGGCCACACGATGGACAATTGTTTGACACTCAGGGATGCCGTCCAGGATTTGATTGACCAGAGGGTCATCGTAATTAATACCCAGGTAGTCGCCCCAGCACATCCCCCAGTAGCACACCCAGCACAGCAAGCACATCCAGCACATCCCAGCATAGTTAGTTAGCCCTTGCCACAGCATCCGCCTCCGAGAGTGCCAGGTTCCTCAAGAGTTAATTTTGTTTCTTCTTCTCCTTCTGGGTCTGTTTCTTCCCCTATCTGCCCAACTGCTTTGATTCATGACGTGTCTTTCCCTTTTCCCCACCATTTGTATTGCTCCTTCCTCAATAATGTTGAGGAATCTGTTTTTATGATTCGTCCTGTTGTTGAGTTGGAGAACCCTGAGGTGCCACCTGTAGCATATCCCCAGACACCTACTCCAATCTATTTAGCAGCATGGCCCCAATCTAGTTTAAGTCAGCTAGTATATCCCTAGGCCCACCAGTACCCTCACTAGTACTACTAGCACCCCCAGGTAAATACCTTACTCACCCTTATCCTTCAACCTCACCTGTGCAGTTAGTAGCCCGTCCCCCAGTCGTTGTTACTCTGACCCACGACACACATCGTGTTCCTTACAATTATGCCACAGGAATGTGCACAGAGGTGACACGATCGGTTAGAGTATACAAACCCCCAGCAACTAGGCCCAACCCCTTAAACTTGACCCCTAACCAGTTACAAGCCCAGCCATCTAGGTCATTAGCACCTGTAGCAGCAGCCCCTGCCTAACTCCAAGCACACTCTCCTCCATCACCTATGCCTAGAGTAGCACCATCCATTCCTACCACTAGCAGCCAACCTTCAGCTGACATCACTGCCCAGCTTAAGAAGGTTAGAGCCGATATTTCCAATTCAGACCTAATCCATACATCGGCCGAGCATAGAGAAGCTTTCCTTAGGGTCTTTCAGGCAGCTTGTGTATCCCAGACCATAGAGCTTTCTACCCTTGAAAACATGGTAGGAATGATAGCGGCACCTCAGGTTATCTCCTTCTCCAGCCTAGAGTTACCTCCCTCTGGCACCAATCACAACTCTCCCTTGTTCATCACTGTGCAATATCAAAGCTTTCGCATCACCCTCACACTGGTGGACAATGGAGCAGGCCTTAATGTCTTCCCCTTGCGCACAGTAAGTGCAATCGGATTCAAGTCCGAGGACATTACACCAGCGGTGAACGGGATGACAGCTTTTGATAATACGCATCATGATGCACTTGGAATTCTAATCATTCCTCTAACTATTGACCCTGCTCGCTTCGACGTGGAGTTCTACGTCGTAGATATCGAACCTTCTTTCAATCTATTGCTTGGACGCCCTTGGCTTCACAAGCATCAAATCATTCCTTCAACCCTCCATCGCATGATTAAGTTTTGCTGGGAGGACAACGTTGTTGTTGTCCTGGCAGAAGACATGGAGAAGGTTGAGTCTGTCTCAGCTCTAACCCCGCAGACTGTTCACTTCGAGCCTAAACCTACCGATGTCCTCTATCGGCTTAATCGGTTTGAACCGATTAATTTTATTCCACCCTCAGAGCTTGCCGGCCATTTGGCCACTTCTGGAAACCCCCGTTTGATGATCGACAACCTGTGTCGCAAATGGGGATACGAGAAAGGATCACCTCTTGGGCTTTATGGTGAAGGATCACCGAGCCGATCGAAGCCGAAGAATGGGTCGAGTGAGACGGTTTGGGTTACGAGCGATGTAGCCAGAGGAAGGGATCACAACGGCAGGGTAAGTCTTCCAAGATGATTATTCCACGAGATTTATCCAACTTTGTTAGCGCAGGCATTATGGATCCGAACCACAGTTCCTATGCAGTGTCAGCACCACCAGCCTGGATCTGCCTTGAGGGTTCATATCAGGACAACAGCCAGCTAGAACGACAAAGTATATGGCAGGATATCATGCAGAACGATAAGAGGATAGAGCAGTCGGCCGCTCAGATTATGGTCCAAGAGGTAGACTCAGATGATGACATCGGGGATCTGGACCTTTTACTTCAGGAGTAGCTAGATATGCTTGCAGAAGATATAGCAGAGCATGACCACAAAGGAAAGGGCAAAGCAGTTGTTACAGCACCACCAGCAGACACACCAGTACCACCCCAAGACCAGATTTCAATTATGGTCCTGCAGGAAACAGATGAAAGGGATACTAGACCATTGGAGTTAATCTCCTGTCAGCCGGGAGGCGGGTCTAGTTGGTATTGGCAATATAAGCCTCACGTTGAGGGTGAGGATCAAAACCTTGAAGCAAGCACGTGTGGGACAGATGGCGGCCCCACCAGTTTACAACAGAGCAGCCGCCAGCAAGCAGAATTTTGTACAGTTAGCAACACAAAAGAAAATGATACAAAAATCAAAAAATCAAAAAACAAAAATAAAGAGGCATCCACATCAGAGGCAGGGACTCCTAGCTCCTCGGATCATCCAGACAGGGAAGCAGAAATAGCAGTGCAATGTCGGTATAGAAGCACAAAGGTCACTGTGTCAGTCCTTAAACGCCATCAGGGCGCAGAATCAGAGGAAGTTTTCTCAGTGGACATAACCGACCCGGCGTTTGAAAAAGATATCCTGTCAGAACTGATCGCCTATGAAGAAGAGGATGAGGTCCATGGAGCAGATACTGAGGAGGAGCCCTCGCAAATTCCATTCTATGATGATGATCCAGAAGGCCCAAATCTTCATGTCGAAGAGGAAATGGAGCTTATCAACATCGGCACAGCAGAAGAAATAAAAGAAACACGCATCAGTGCCAGTTTATCACCACAAGCAAAGGCGGAGTTCATGGCTTTCCTGAAGGAATACGTAGATGTCTTTGCATGGAGCTATGATGACATGGTGGGGCTGGATATTGAAGTGGTAGTCCATACATTGCCACTAATTCCAAATTCAAGGACAGTTAAACAGAAGCTCCACAGATGGCGATCCCAATGGCTTTTAAAGCTCAAGGTGGAGATTATGAAGCAGTACAAGGTCAACTTTCTCAAGGTTGTGCTGTATCCTGAATGGCTCGCCAACGTGGTACCAGTGCCGAAGAAGGATGGACGGGTTCGCATGTGCATTGACTATCGAGATCTCAACAAAGCAAGCCCCAAAGATGATTTCCCGCTCCCTCACATTGATATTCTGGTGGACAACATGCAGGGCATAAGATGTTGTCTTTTATGGACGGGTTTTATGGATATAATCAAATCAGAATGGCTGAAGAAGATATTGAGAATACATCCTTTATTACTCCATGGGGAGTCTTCTGTTACAGGGTGATGCCATTCGGATTAAAGAATGTAGGTGCAACATATCAAAGGGCTATGACAGCTTTGTTCCACGATCTCATGCATCAAGAGGTTGAAGTGTACGTGGATGACATGATTGCCAAATCCAAAGAGCCCGAGGACCATCTCACATGTTTAAGAAGATTATTTGAGCGCCTATGAAAATATAAGCTCCGCTTGAACCCCAACAAACGTGTATTTGGGGTATCTTCTGGAAAGCTACTGGGTTATATCATCAGTCAGAGGGGAATTGAAGTGGACCCTCACAAAGCCAGGGCTATCATTGACATGCCTCCCCCTACCACTGAGAAAGAAATTCGTGGTTTACTTGGCAGGCTACAATATATCAGCAGGTTCATTGCACAGCTCACGCCTATATGTGAGTCCATATTCAAGTTGCTAAGGAAAAATGCTCAGACTTGTTGGAATGAGGAATGTCAAGCGGACTTCTACAAAATAAAACAACATCTGGTGAAGCCTCCAGTTTTAGTTCCCCCCGTGTCAGGGTGCCCTTTGTTACTATATCTCTCTACCATGAAGCATTCTATGGGCGCAGTTTTAGGCTAGCATGACAAATCTGGGTGTAAAGAGAAAGCTATTTATTACTTCAGCAAAAAGTTCAATGACTATGAGGTTAAATACAGCCCAATAGAGAAAGTCTGCTTATCCCTGGTGTGGGCCACACAGCACCTCCGGCATTATATGATGGCATATCCGGTTCTCTTATTAAGTCGGCATGACCCAATCAAATATCTGTTCCAGAAGCCAGCTTTGGTGGGCAGATGTGTGAAGTGGCAGGTGATGTTATCCCAATATGATATCACCTTTGTCACACAGAAGTCCATGAAAGGACAAGTCATGGCAGATCACATAGCCGACTTACCTTTGCCAGAGTACCAGCCTCTGCAGACCCAGTTCCCAGATGAGGATATATTGTTTGCATTGGGTGACGAGGAACCAGAGGGACCTCAGAACGAGCGGCAATGGTGTCTGTATTTCGACGGTGCGGTCAACAAGCAAGGAAGAGGCATCAGTACAGTTTTAGCAATTCCACATGGACAGCTTATTCCCTTTGCAAGGAAGTTGACATTTGAATGCACCAATAATGAACCCGAATATGAGGCCTGTATCTTAGGCTTACAGATAGCAAGGGACCAAGGCGCCCAAGAGCTCCACATGTTTGGCGATGCAATGCTGGTTATTTCACAGGTCATTGGTGACTGGAGGACAAAAAACCAGAAGCTTGTATTATATCATGAACACTTGCTGAAATTGACTGAGGAATTTGAAGATGTCAAGTTTTCCTTCATGAAACGAGCCAAGAATGCATATGCAGACGCACTGGCAACCCTGGCATCATGGTTATCACTCCCAGAGGCATAGGTTATAGACATTTCAGTCACATGCATTGAACAGCCGACACATTGTATGCATATCCAAGAGGCGCCATCATCTGCTGAACCGCCTTGGTATAGTGATATTAAAGCATTTTTGGAGTCTGGTAGTTTCCCTCCTAGCATTTCTGTGTCAGATAAGAAGACCTTGATAGGGTTAGCATCCAAATATGTGCTCGGGGCAGGGCAGCTATACAAAAGGTTTTATAACCAGATGCTCCTCAGGTGCGTAGACAAAAAGGAGGCGGATGAGCTAACGTTGAAAGTCCACGCAGGCACTTGCGGCCCACATATGAATGGGGTTCTTCTAGCCAAGAAAATTATGCTGCAGGGGTATTTTTGGTCCACCATGGAAACGGACTGCTGCCATTTTGTCAGAAGATGCCATAACTGCCAGATACACGACAATTTTATACATGCTCCCCCACAGCAATTGCATAGCATGTCATCACCCTGGCCATTCTCTACTTGGGGAATTGATATTATCGAGGCCATTCATCCTGTGGCATCCAATGGGCATCATTATATTCTGGTAGCCATTGATTATCTTACGAAATGGGTCGAGGCGGCAACCTACAAGACAGTCACAACAGCTATTACAAAAAAATTCATCAAGAATAATATTGTCGCCAGATATGGGGTTCCATTTGCTATCATTTCAGACAACAGAACTAATTTTATAGCAAAGAGAGTTGAGGATTTCCTCCAGAGTTGCAAGATTAGACATCACAGATCCTCCCCCTATCGACCTCAGATGAATGGGGCAGTAGAGTCGGCTAACAAGAATCTGGTAAAGATCTTGAAAAAACTAGCTGAGACCCATAGAGATTGGCATGAAAAGCTGCCTTATGCATTATGGGCTTATAGAACCTCCATCTGGACATCCACAGGAGCAACACCTTACTCTTTGGTGTATGGCATGGAAGCAATTCTTCCCTTCGAAGTGGAGATTCCTTCATTAAGGATCTTGAGGGAGGCAGAATTAGAAGAGGCTGAGTGGGTACAAGACTGTAATGTTCAGCTTGATCTAATTGATGAGCATAGGTTGCAAGCTCTACATCATGCCCAATGCTACCAGAAGAGAGTGGCCCGAGCTTATCAAAAGAAAGTCCGTCCTAGAAGCTTTGAACCAGGAGACTTGGTCTTGCGTGCCATTCATTTGCCGGATACATGGGGAAAATTTAGGCCCAACTGGCGCGGACCTTTTGTGGTTATGGAGGCCCTGTCAGGGAGTGCAGTCATTCTTGAAGGCATGGACCATATAGAGCAATCAGAGCCCGTCAATGCCTCCTAGTTAAAGAAGTACTATCAATGACTCTCAGTCGATCCTAGTGTCTTGCACCATGAGTCATGCATTTTCATATTATTATTGCATCTTTTCACAACATGAATAATCTTTTGCACCTTTTCTTTTTTCATAGCATTGTCATTGCCTGATGAGGAAAATCGGGAGCATGCCTGCGTAAGACATGACAAGTCCTCCTCATGTGCTACTACCCTAGAAGCTTAGGATGTGAGAGAGGGATTTCAAAGGAATGGGCTAAATGTACAAATCCCCACGGGACCTATGTCTCGAGAGGGAGTAAAAATGTTAGGTCTAGAGAGAGTGTGAGTGATAAAGAAAAACACAAGACCTTGGAGCACAAAAGAAATAAGGAGAGAGAAGTAGTAGATAGAAGTTAAGCTCCACTAAGAGAGGCATGTGAACAACCATACTCCTACCATTTAGCTTGGAGAGGAGTCGGAGCATGCACTTACTAAGCCCATATGATCAAAGGGACTAGCCACCCCTTCAGCACAAGGGAAATAGCAGCCACCCCTTCAGTCTAGGTGTATTTCACCTCCAAGCAGGAGTAGGGTCAGTTAGCATGCCTATGAGGGAGAAAAAAAAATGAATCCTTAAAAAAGTAGATATAGCACCCCAAGAATTTGGCATGAGGTCCATGAATCTGAAGGAGAGCCACAAATAAATCTAAGTGCCTAGGTTAGTGTCGCATGAGTCGAGGACAATGTCACCTCCTATCACAGGCAAAACAGGCTTCCTTGGCGCTGAGGGCACCAATGTGTCCGTTTCTTTGCATTTGCATTTTTTTGCATAGCATTTAGTTCGCAAGGCGTTTTGGTCATATTTCGACCAGGGGCATGTCAGCTGCCTTATGAGTCATATAAGCATTTGGCTAGGGTGCATGCTAGTTTTAGTCAAGCATATTTGCAATTATTTTGCAAGGCATTTTGTTCGCATTCCGACCAGGGGCATGTCAGCTGCCTTGTGAGTCGTATAAGCATTCGGCTAGAGGCCTGTTAGTCACTTCTTTAAAGTTGAAGGATTTGAGACTAGGGACATGCCAATTAATTGATCTTAAAAGCAGTTGTGGACTTACATGAACAAGTATAAGCAATGCAAAATGACATCAGTGCCAACAATTTTATTATGGTTTATCCTGGATACAAATATTGCTAATCAGCTCGGGGCCTCTTTGAACTACTAGCCCCTATGAAACTAGTGCCACTAGGCGGAATCTCGCTTAGGGGCCATGTCTCCCTTATCTCAGCCTCATATTTCGCTGTACAGCCAGAGCCTTTAGTAATGGCAAGACCGGAGGACTTGATGCCAGCACGCATTTTTCGGGCCAACTCAGAAGTAGATGCATTTGAGCCAACAACATACCGTTTATATCTGTCAGGGCAGGGGCTTTACTCAATAGAATCTTGGCAGAAGCCGAACTAGCGATGGACCCGGACGGGGTGATACTCCACGCCTCCAGAGAATCCAGGAAGAACCACGAGTCACATGTCCGTGGCATTGAAGAAGGCAGTAAAAGTCCTGGACGCTGAGGATATAATGCACCATGTCACGGAGTCCTCATCAAGATTCCGCAGTCTGTTGCACAGCTCTTGTACCCTTGGGAGTGTCCTTGAATGGTAAGTACGACTATAGACTTCAAAAGCAGAAGGCCGAGCATGCAGAATCTTCATTCTCATGAGGGCAGCAAACCAAACCTGGCAAAATTGGAATCATGGTTAATAAGAGCACAACAGAATAATTAAATGTCAATGATTTGCTTACCTGCACCAGGGCACCACACCCATGGAAATGACGGGAGCGCTTCAACGCTCGATCCAAACCAACATAGGTTTCAGCAAGAAGGATAGGGGCCGAATCAATCTGGCGAACAACTATCGCCCATGCTATTTCTGCCACCTCGATAGCCACAGTCGTCCGGCCATGACTAAAGATCAGCTCCCCAAGGAAGCGCAACACAAAGCAATAAAGCCACAGGGTACCCATGGAAGAACGGGCACCAATAATCGCATCAAAATAGTCCAGGCGCACCATGGGTGTAGGTCCGTCTCGGCAGATGAGTTTCTCCTCACAGACATCCCTGGCAATACATGTGAGTCGGCTCACGACATGTACATAGCTGTCATGGCAGGTAAACACTGGAGGGGACATGAACAGTGACAGACCACAGATCCGTTTGACTTCCTCTAAAGTTAAAGTCATCTCCACTTGCCCAAAGTGGAAAACATGTAGGGCTGGCTTCCAAAATCGGGCCACGGCACACAGCAGATGCCAATTAACCTCCACCTTAGCTATACTTAGGAGGGAGGAGGAAATACCCTAAATCCTGAGTTGCTTCCGATCATCGGCTGTTAAGGCGTCCATCCAGCCAAGTAAAGCATCAGAGCAGTGCTTAGGGGTCACCATGGTAGGATAACTCTGCAGGCATAGATTTGACCAAATATGGCAGTAAAAAAGACAGAACATGGCATAAAGGCGAGGCCAACGTTATAATTCGGTAGAATATATATAAAGCATACACAGAAACCAGGAGAAGTCTCCAAAATATTATGCTATAGAACAGGAACAACATCACAATATGCAGCAAAGAATAAATCAACAGAGAGACGGCAAAGAGAATATGTACATACCATTGTAATGAAGACTCGCCGAAAATCCTGAAGAAAGAATAAAAAATAGAAATCTACCGTGTTTTTTCAGAAAAGACAGCGGTGTTTCTCGCAGAGTGCGAACTTTTATAGAAGAAGGAAAAGGGTTTCAGCAGAAAAGGAAAACAAAACTCGCCATTTCTGGAGGCGCATCTATCCGACGCACATATGTGGCGCACAGAGGCGGTGCACCTAGGTGGCGCCTAGAATAGCTGCAAAATTTCAGCAGTACCCCTCTAAATGTGGACATTGCCAAAATCGGCGCCATTTGTTTAACCCTGCACAGAATACTTTGCATACAGCTTGCACATACACAAAACCCCAAGGGGCACATCGCAGAATCAGAAATTTTCTTATAAATTTTCAGAAGAGGTTACAATGTGCCAATGTTATTACAGAGCTTCCAAAAAAGTATAAGTAAAAGCTATGCTTCATCTGAATCTTCTTCATTAGATTCTGCCTTTTGAAAATGCTCTGCCAAGAGTCGGGTGCCTCGTCGAGTGATTCGGTGCAACCACTGAGCAGCTGCGGCAGCCTTGGAGCGAGGAGCAGAGTCGCGAACCGCCTGGGTATCTGAACGGTCCTCCTCAGACGCCTCCATGGTAAAATCCCTGCTGCTGGCTACATTCACTTCATGAGCAGGAAAGTCTTGCTGTAAAATCAAACTTGTGTTAGCAATAAGAATTTTAAAAGTGGTAGCAAGGGCAGAAAGAGAAACATACCCGGATGATGTTGCGCCAGTGCAGTTCCTGCAAAATACCAGACATGTTAGATACAGCAGAAATGGTAGGTTACAAAGTAAGAGTTTTACCCTCTTTCGTCGAATTTCAGCATAAAAGGCGCCAAATTGTTCTTCGAAGCCATGTGGATTATAACAAATGTCAGACTTTCATAATTCACATGATAGCAATATAAAGCACAAGTGGAAATCATGTACCTGGGCCCAGTCAGATGCATACCACATCCCGCGCTGGCTATCCCACACTACCTCCTCGAATAGGTACGGCTTCCCCACACGGCTGTACCAAGCAAGATAGTCTGTATAGTTGACTTCTCGAAGGACGTGCCTGTCCTGGAAAGCTATGGCAGCTGCATGCTGGCTTCTAGCAACCGAACGAGTTGTAGCCGGGCGATCCATATTAGCAGGAGGAGGGGCAGGAATGCAAAATTCATTCAAGAATTGATGCCGTACACGCCCTGGAGGGTAGTAGGCCGACTTCTTCATACAATAGAATTTCACCTGTTTGTCCCTAAGAACGTGGCCTGAGTTCAAGGGAGCCCAGTCGAAGCTATCATACTGAGCAAATGGGCGTAGGTGAGCCTGTTATAGAAACAGGGAATTGTAAGCAAAGAAAGTAAAATAGGCATGCAAAGTTAAAGTTTAATGATAGTAGAGACTTACATCCTCGAGCTCTACCAAGTCCAGCAAATACCGGTAGGATTCATAGCTATATACCCCAGCAGCAGCCTGGTGGTCAGGCTCGACCCACTGGCGGGGAAGGGGTAGGAGCTCGTCCCGCAGGCGGCCAAAGCTATGCCCTCTGGTGATGTGCTCCATGATCCAGTACTGCAATTACAAGCGCAAGTCAGTTTATCAAATATTAAGCATAAAGGAAATTTGTGTTACAAAGTAACGAAAGCAAATACTTATAGTCAACAGAGGGTATAACCCTACATAAGAACGGCACCCATGCTTGACCACATTGTCAAGCCCACAGATCAGCCAGGTATAACTAGCACCGACCCAATCATAATGATCCAGATGCTCCAGGTTGGTCAAATACGCAATCCAATCAGCGTGGATACAGTAGGCTGACGAATCGCAAAAGATCATGGCTAGTAGTTCCAGCAGAAAGTGCCTCAGTACAAAATCTGCTTCCTCACTATCAGGCTCAGGGTTAGGCCAGAATTTGTCCCATTCTCTCAACCACTCCACAGTGATCATATGTTTCCCCCTAGGTGGCTTAGGAGGGACACGGCCCAGATGTGCAGGCGCAAGGTGGAAGGCGTGGGTGGTCTCACCTATAATCGGCTCGTCACCGAAAGGGAGGCCCGTCAGCAGGGCCCACTGATCAGGCAAAACAGTCAGCTCACCGAATGGCAAATGGAAGGTGTGCATCTCAAACCTCCATCTCTCTACCAGGGCTCTGAAGAAGTGTAATGCCCATGTATGATGGGTATTCGGAGAAAACTTCCAAATGGAGATCGGTGGAGGAGGAAGTCCTGCAGAAAATCGGGCAAGTGATGGAAATGATCGAGCATCGGGACCCAATGGCACTGCATGATCCGACTTGCGTCCCCTTCCTGAAATGTCAAGAATAAAGTTAAAGCCAAGTCAAACGGAGGTTGTATTTAAAGAACATCAAGGAGAAAAGATTACCCCAAATTCGGGACTCTTACAAATATGACGGTCACTCAGCAACCACCCCTCAAAATTTCCAGACTCCTGAGAATGCATTTGTCAAAAAACACTGGATTTAAATACTCATTTGCTATTCAGTTTTTGGTTTACCTCAATGGGAACAACAGGAGTCGAGCTACTAGAGGCCTGTGACCTCGAAGAACTGCCTCGTCGTTTGGAACGAGAACTAGAAGGCATGTCCCGCAAGGTTGTGGAGTCCCCTCCTCAGGAACTGGATCATCCTATAAAAATGCAAATATTACATGAAAACAGAAAGCAAGAAGGGCACACAGAATCCAAGGAAGTCAAATATTGCATTATAGTCAAAAGCAGGCATAATAGCAAGGAACAAGGCATTTAAATAAAGCCTATGGCATATGGCAGCAGAAATGTATGCGTACAGTTGCAGTTCAGTATTTGATTGTTAAATTTGTAAAAATGAAAGGCTATCAAGTGATTCAGCATTTTGTTTCAAGGCAGTTAGTGATAAAAATCAGAGATAACATGGCATAAGCAAACAACAAGCCTCACGGCCAACCCATCTCCAGCTTGTCGCCGCATGGTTTCTACTATGCAGTCCAGCCCATCAGCCGTTGCTCAATCACACGGATTCATTGGCCAACCATAGTCAGCACTACCACTCGCCGGAATCCACCTCCCACCGGAGCACTACCGGCTGCTAGCCATCAACCCGCAGCTAACACGTCGTTACCCCCAGCTTCGCCGGCGACCCACACCATAACCATCACCGAGCTGCCATCCTAGCCATTACTCGTGCAGCCTGTCAGAGCCTTGACCAGTTGTTGATCGCCCGAAGCAGAGGGAAGTGCAAGCACACAAGGGAGATCAGGGGAAGAGAAAATACCTCCGCTGGTGAGCCTCTATCTAGCCAATCCTGGAGGGTCCAGTCCATGCCACCACCGACCATATCGCCGCCGCAACCAGCCACTGCACCCCCGCCGATTCCTCGCCGCACCTCACCGACGCGCCTCATGCACGCACTAGCAAAAGCACCCCGTCGGCGCACCTCTTGCGCGCTGTTGCCGTGAAGGGGAATGGAGAGAGGAGAAGAGAAGGAGAGGGACTGAATGAGTTTCGTGTTGAGAAAAAGAATGGGGAGGAAGAAGAAGCGTCACACCCTTTGAGAGAAGAAGGAAGATTTTAAAAGAGGAAACTATATGCAGTTGCTTTGGGAATATGATATCAAATCAACCAGAAATGATAACAGAACCGGGTAAACGGCCAAGAAAACATAAGCCCCTTGCATTCCTAGAAAGTAGGAAGAAATGGAAAAATGGTAGTTATGACAGTTATCCAGTGGGACCCACGTGTGAACTAAGTTAGGGTTCAAAATGCAAAATGGCTATGAAAATTGCGTTTCAGCTCATAGCACTTCCAGCTTGCACTCCAAGAGCAGGATATACAGTGTCAAGCATATGGCCCACAAAATGCACCACATGGGGGAATTTGCAGAGAACCCCCTATGTTTCGTAAATTTGCAAAATAGCCCACAAGGTACGTGGGAAGCTTAATTTGAATCAAACATTTGTTGACATGTAGCAGAGTCTCAAATGTCACAGAACAATGGCAGTATAGCAACTAAAGACAGTCATAGCGGGGGAGTTTGCAATAAAGCCCGCGAGATATGGACATTTATGCATAGGTCCTCATCTTTTGCAAGCAGTATTGGAAATTGTAGCAAACAAGAATTTGAACATGCATCTTAGCGAGAGCAGCAATCTCTGCACCACACCTCAGCGATCAACATATTGCAGTTCCTTCCTAGGGGATAATCCACGGTTCATCGTTTTGTTTTCTCGGGTTCTCCTTCCAAGACAAGGAGACCCTGCTACCGCCTCTTGGATTTCCACGGGCGCGGAATCCAGCTTGCTGATCTTGATCAGGCAGTCAAGGTCCTTTGCCCCTTTGGATTTCCGTAGGCGCGGAATCCAGCTTGCTGATCTTGACCCGGCGGTCAATGTCCTTTGCCCCTTTGGATTTCCGTGGGCGCGGAATCCAGCTTGTTGACTTTGACCAGGTGGTCAAGGTCCTCCTTTGCCCCTTTGGATTTCCTCGGGCGCGGAATCCAGCTTGCTGATCTTGACCAGGCGGTTAAGGTCTTTTGCCCCTTTGGATTTCCACAGGCGCGGAATCCAGCTTGCTGATCTTGACCGGGCGGTCAAGGTCCTTTGTCGCCCTTTGGATTTTCGCGGGCGAGGGATCCAGCTTGCTGACTTTGACTGGGTGGTCGAGGTCCTCCTTTGTCCCTTTGGATTTCCATGGGCGCGGAATCCAGCTTGCTGACCTTGACCGGGCGGTCAAGGTTTTTTGCCCCATTGGACTTCTGTAGGTGCGGAATCCAGCTTGCTGATCTTGATCGAGCGGTCAAGGTCCTTTGCCGCTTTGGATTTCCACGGGTGCGGAATCCAACTTGTTGATCTTGACTGGGCGGTCAAGGTCCTTTGCCCCTTTGGATTTCAGTGGGCGCAGAATCCAGCTTGCTGATCTTGACCGAGTGGTCAAGGTCCTTTGCCACCTTTTGATTTTTGTGGGCCCAGAATCTAGCTTGTTGACTTTGACCAGGTGGTCAAGGTCCTCCTTTTCCCCTTTGGATTTCCGCAAGCGCAGAATCCAGCTTGTTGATCTTGATCGAGCAGTCAAGGTCCTTTGCCCCGTTGGATTTCCGCGGGCGCAGAATCCAGCTTACTGATCTTGACTGGGCGGTCAAGGTCCTTTGTCCCTTTGGATTTCCGTGGGTGCAGAATCCAACTTGTTGATCTTGACCGGGCGGTCAAGGTCCTTTGGCCCTTTGGATTTCCGCAGGCGTGGAATCCAGCTTGCTGATCTTGACCGAGCGGTCAAGGTCCTTTGCCCCTTTGCATTTCCGCGGGCGCAGAATCCAACTTGCTGATCTTGACCAGGCGGTCAAGGTCCTATGCCGCCTTTTGGATTTTCGCGGGCGTGGAATCCATCATGTTGACTTTGACCAGGTGGTCAAGGTCCTCCTTTGCCCCTTTGGATTTCCACGGGCGCGGAATCCAGCTTGCTGATCTTGACCAGGCGGTCAAGGTCCTTTGCCCCTTTGGATTTCCACGGGTGCGGAATCCAACTTGCTGATCTTGACCGAGCGGTCAAAGTCCTTTGTCCCTTTGGATTTCCGTGGGCGCGGAATCCAGCTTGCTGATCTTGACCGGGTGGTCAAGGTCCTTTGCCCCTTTGGATCTCCACGGGCGCGGAATCCAGCTTGCTTGACTTTGACCAGGCGATCAATGTCCTTTGCCCCTTTGGATTTCCGTGGGCGCAGAATCTAGCTTGCTGATCTTGACCGGGTGGTCAAGGTCCTTTGCCCCTTTGGATCTCCGCGGGCGCGGAATCCAGCTTGCTTGACTTTGACCAGGCGATCAATGTCCTTTGCCCCTTTGGATTTCCACGGGCGCAGAATCCAACTTGCTGATCATGACCAGGCGGTCAAGGTCCTTTGCCGCCTTTTGGATTTTCGCGGGCGCGGAATGCATCATGTTGACTTTGACCGGGTGGTCAAGGTCCTCCTTTGCCCCTTTGGATTTCCACGGGCGCGGAATCCAGCTTGTTGATCTTGACCGGGCGGTCAAAGTCCTTTGCCCCTTTGGATTTCCACGGGCGCGGAATCCAACTTGCTGATCTTGACCGGGCGGTCAAAGTCCTTTGCCCCTTTGGATTTTCGTGGGCGCGGAATCCAGCTTGCTGATCTTGACTGGGTGGTCAAGGTCCTTTGCCCCTTTGGATCTCCGCGGGCGTGGAATCCAGCTTGCTTGACTTTGACCAAGCGATCAATGTCTTTTGCCCCTTTGGATATCCGCGGGCACGGAATCCAGCTTGCTTTGTCTTGACCGGGCGGTCAAGGTCCTTTGCCCCTTTTGGATTTTCACAGGCGTGAAATCCACCTTGCTGGCTTTGACCAGGTGGTCAAATGTCCATTGTCTCTCCTGAAATTTCGCAGGCGCGGAATCTGGCTCCTTGACTTTGACAGAGCGGTTAAAGTCCTTGGTTTCTCGGATTTTCTTGGGCAGAAAATCCTGTGGCTTGACCTTTTGACCTGATGGTCAAGGTCCCTAGCCCTTTTCTCGGATTTCCATGGGCAGGAAATCCTGTGGCTTGACCTTTTGACCTGATGGTCAAGGTCCATAGCCCCTTTCTCTGATTTCCTGGGGCAGGAAATCCTGCGGCTTGACTTTTTGACATGATGGTCAAGGTCTTAGTCCTTTTCTCGGATTTCCTTGGGCAGGAAATCCAACTACTTGACCTTTTGACCGGGCGGTCAATGTCCTTATCTTTTTCTCTTCTGGGTTTTCGTGGGCACGGAATCCAGTTGTTTGACCCTCTGACTGAGCGGTCAAGGTCCTTTTTTTTTTTCCTTTTTTGAGTTTTCACGGGCGCGAAATCTCTTTGTTCGCCCTTGGTTCGTGCGGACCGGGCCCTGCTTCGCTTGACAAATGGTATATTTGTCATGGCCTCCTTCTCTTCTTGGGCTGGTATCCCCAACTACTCGGTTGACAGCTGTCACGCTGTCAGGCGGCCGGGTTGGCAAGACTTGATTAGCTAGTCGTATCCTGTCTCTCGGGTTGATTACCTCATAATCCGACTGATGAGTCCGACAACTTATCATTTTCCTGCCTGTGTTTTCTTCTGCTAGCAGGGTTCTCTTTATCTTTGCTTTGTTATTTCAGCATTAGCATTAGCTTCGCATCAGCCTTCAGCATCGGCTCTTGCATTGGTATCTCGCATTAGCATCGCATTCCCAGCATTTAGATCAGTAGTTGCATGCATTTCGCATTCGCATTTGCATTTGGCAACAAGCCATGATTGTCGGTGCATCCACTGAATAAGTGACTTACTGCCTATGGCAAACACCATCCTTCTGTAACCTTAAAATGGGGGTATCTTGTCAACCTTGAGCATCGGTCTCGGTTCCCTTTGTCCCTCGACCTTACTTAGGGAGGGGCATCTGTAGACACCCCGATTTTGAGGTGACTCATTGATAATTTTCCAGATGTTGCCTTGGATGTCGCTAACCCTTGAATCCCATTAGCCAGACCAATCCTAAACCTATAGCAAGCTCGCAGCTCAATTAGAAATCCTGATAGGTAGGAGGGAGCACCTAGCCAGCACATCAAGCTAGCACACTCACCTAGCACACTTGTCCAACACATTTACCTAGCACACCTAGCTGGCACACCTACCTAGCACACCTAGCTAGCACATTCACCTAGCACACCTAGCAGGCGCACTTAGCAGGTGCACCTCCCAGGCGCACATACCTGACGCCCAGCCAGTTCTCAGGCTGCAGGCTGGTGGCTTTCCAACTCCCATGGCTGTTACCTCTAGCAACGAATATGCCATGGAATCTTCCAGGCTTTTCTTCTACGAGGCTCCCTGCATTCCCATAAGTTAACCTTGAGAATTCCCTATAAATAGACCCCATAGGCCATCATTTGAAAGGGCTGAATCATCTTGAAAGAGAGCTTTCTCCAGAATTCTGCAAACACCCACTTGCACTCGAGTTTTTCTTCTTGCATCCAGAGGTATTCCCAGCCCTTCCAAAGCACCTGGGAGCTTATTATCTTGGATCTTTCTTTTCTTCCTTGAAGAAACATCTACCTCAGACAAGGTAGGTCCTTTCATCTTTCATGTAACTTCTTGTTCTTTTACAATGGGATAACATGTTAATAGCTCCATGATAGGCCTGTTTATTTTTATATCACCATGAGGATTTTGCTCTAATTTATCTAATCTTTTGCAAGATACCCTGTATGATAAACTATGCTTTGATTATAGCATGTTTATTTCACTTCTAGGAAGCACTGCATTACTTGCATGAGCCGTCTCTTCTTTACTGTGTTCCTGATGTAGTCATTTGCATGAGCAATCTTCTCTTATTATGTTCTAGATATGATCATGATTTCAGCAAGTCTTATTGGGTTTGCTCATCCCATGCTTGAATCTTTTGCATGAACCCATTAATCAGCATGTTCTAATAAGATAGTAATGATCAGATACATTTCATCATGCTTTTCACACTTGCATGGATCAACTTGCATTAGCATAGATTTCCCATCATCCTTCTAGGTCAGCTTTGGATCGGATCGCAGTCTGATCCAGATTTTTTCTGGGGAGCACCTATATGGCGCACCAGAGCGGCGCACTTAGCCAGCGCCCCACTCTGGCGCCCCATGTAGGAGCACCAGACTAATCAGAAGGTAAAACGCTCACTTTTGTGTCCCTGTTTGCATGGCTTTCTGATGTTTGTGAGCCTGGTTCTTTTACTGCTTGCTCTTTTTATTCCATAATTTTGCCTGCATTTGTTTTCAATAAAAGCGAGATCACTTTCTAGCCGTTTTCCCCCTTTTGATATTCAGTCCTTGGTCGAAATCTGGTAGGCTGGCTGCACCTTACTCCTACATGGAGAACCTTGTGCATCAGCCCATGATCCAGTGACCTGACTGAATCCTACTTCTTTCATTCTAGCTTGAATAGAGTGTGACCTTGTGTGAGGCTACCAGCCCTTGAACACAAGGTCCACAAATCATTGCATTTACATGTTTTTTTCAAGTTTTATAAAGAATTTTACACTGCATACTTTTCCAGAATGCATTCTCTGGTGATTTGGCTTTGCATAGATTTCTGTTTTTTCTCTCAGCACATCATTCTAGCCCATGTAGAAGGCAACTAGGCGACGCATCAGACTGACGCACCAGTCTTGCGCACCTAACAGGCGCAGAGGCCTGTTCACAGTAGCACACAACAGATCTCTATATGATTGCAGCATGCTTTCTTACTTTGATTTGTTTTTGCATTTTTCTGGTTTTCTTCCTGGATATGTCAGGAGGGCATAACTCTATTTTTAGCCTTTTCCATGCATTTTAGATTGCATTTGGGCATATAGCAAGGCAGGGATGAAAACTCACTCGAGATTTTAGATCTTTGATCTTATTATGCAATATTCTTGCATCAATACTAGTCCCGAAATACGAGTGATACTTCT
>JAMKQA010003952.1:0-22376 GCA_024699735.1 Posidonia australis
AGAAAATATTTCTATTATATATGACTGTTATATGAGTTATTAGATATCTATATATTAAGATACCATCTAGTTATACCAATATATATGTAATCCCTCTCCTAATAATAAGATATACATTATTTTTCTCTCTAATTTCTAACTTAGTACTAGAACAAGGTTGAGAAACCCTAGCCACCACCCACCACCGCTACTAGAATACTATAATACCGTCGAAATTACTGTAACACCGCCAAAGTTACTGTAACATTGTCAGAATCACTGTAGCACCTGGCGGTCTCTTCTTTCTTCTTCAACCCGCCAACTATCAATCTTGTTCTAGGGTTACCAACAATCTTGTGCAACCTCAATGGTGGTTCCAGTCAGTGTTCATAACATCGAGATGTGTCGGCGAAATTTCACCGTCACATGTCGGGATTTCAAATTGGGGAAAGGACATACGGAGGAATATCTCCGTTTACTGTATGTCCGTGAGTATGTCGGTGGCGCGTCATGCGTGTCGTGTGTATCGAGAGAAAGACGGAAATTTCAACACTATAAAAACACGTGTCGACCGACACTTACCTTCAAATATTGACACGGACGGACGAAACGGCAGCCTGTGCCACCGTTGCCTCCAGCCTCCTCCGTCGTTCGTGTCCTGTGTCGTTGCGTGCCTCTGCGGGATCCACATCCCTCCGCCTGTTCCCGTGCCCTCTTCCTGTTCCCATGCGGGATCCATAGTTTCCCGTGCCCTCCTCAGCCTGTGCGAGCCCTCCGTCGACTCCCGTCCGTGCCTCTGCGGGATCCGTCGCGGCGTCGCCTCCCGTGCTCTCCCGCTCCACACGACAAACTTCCCGGTGCGTGAAAAGAAAAGGGTGCGTGCATGAAAAAGAAAGAGTGCGTGTGTTTTTATTTATCTGTGCATTATTTTACAAATTATTGATTAGTTTTATTTTTCTATTTTTATTTTTAAAGTTATGTTTTATTTATCAGTATTTTATTTATCTGCCTTTATATTCATCTTTTATATTTATCTGTCTTTATTTATCTGATTGCTTTTATATTCATCATCTTTTGTATATCCATATGGTTTCATGTTTTATTTTTATGCTTTTGTATTTTATTTTATTTTTATATTATTTTTTGTATTTTAATGTTAATAACATGATAGATCTAACCTAAAAATGATAAATCTAAACTAATAAAGGTAAAATCTAACTTAAAAATTCTATTAAATTATTAAAAATCAGTAAATAAAAAAGTCAGTAAAATATTTATAACTTAAAAAGAAAATAGAAATTCATAATATTTTATAAATAATTAAAAACATCTAGATAATATTGAAAATTTTGAAAAACATCCAGATATTTCAAATTTAAGCAAAGAAATGAGGAAAATAGTAAGAAGTTGAAAAAATAAAGATATTTTTTGAAATTTTGTAAAAAATCAAAAATAATATTAAAGGTACAAATTATTAAATAAAATATATAAAAAAATTATAAAAATCATAGAAAATTTTAAAAATAAACATATTTTTAATATTTGAGTAATTTTTTATTTTCAGTCTTCGTATTGTCGAGTTTTAATAGATCTCAAAGTAACGGAAGTGACAATGAGAAGAGAGTTGTTACATCTGAAGATCTAGAATGGTTGCATGGTCATGCTGTCAACAACGACGAACAGAAAACAGAATGCAAGTACTGTGGAAAAAGAATGATGAGTGGGGATATTACAAGATTAAAGCAACATCTTGTTGGTGAATACAATAATTTCAGTAAGTGTAAGTCATGCCCAACTGTTGTTCGTGATCAGATGAGAGAGTTACTAAAAGACACAAAAACCAATAAAAGTGATAAGACGAAAAGAGATGAAAGATTTAAGAAGATTCTGTTTGATGAAGAAGAGCGTGAGTCCATTGTTGTACCAGATTCAGATGATGATACTGTGTATCCTCTAGATTGTCAAACTCAAGATGGGAGAGACATGTACAGGAGAGTTATAATGGAATCAAGAAATGAAGAATGGCATAGTGAGCAAATTCAGAGATTCCATGGTTCTGAAATTGTTAGAGGAAGTGGAAGTGACAGTGGCAGTGCACAGAAAGATAAGGATAAAGGCATTACAGGAATGTTTAGAACATATAGTTAAATGTATGATAGTCCAGATTCAACAACATGTAGAACTGAAAAGTTGAAGCAGAAGAATATCAAAGGCATGTTTGGAAATGTTAGAGAAAAAGTTGATCAAGTTGTGACCAAATACATGTTTTTTAATGCTATTCCAGCGAATACTACAAAAGGACTGTATCTACAACATATGCTTGATGCAGCGGCCAAAAAAGGTACGGGAGTAAAAACACCAACTGCTTATGATATAATGAACAAGTATCTTAAATCAGAAAAGGAGGAATTAGAAAGCCACATTAACAGCTTGAAACAACAATGGCTAATCTATGGGATCACTATTATGTGTGATGGTTGGACAAGCACTACCAAGAAATAGATTATCAGCTTCATGGTCTACTGTGATGGCCGCACAATTTTTTTAAAGTCCATTAATGCTTCTGATGTTATCAGAGATCATAGATATCTCCATAAACAAATAATGGAAGTCATTAAGCAAGTGGGACCGTCAAATGTGATTCAGATTGTCACCGATAATGACAGTAATTTCAAAAAAATCGGTAAAAAAATTATGTCTGAGTATCCTATCTATTAGACACTATGTGTTGCTCACTGTATTGATTTGATACTCAAGGACTTTGGTAGGACAAAGTTGGTAGAGAAAACTATTAGAAAAGCAAAGGTTGTAACAAATTTTATTTACAATCACTTCTACCTATTGGCCTTTATGAGATCACCTGAGTGTTGTGGTGGTGACTTGATTCGGCCTGGGGTTACTCGATTTGTAACAAATTACATTGCTTTCCAATCGATAATTGATAAAAGGAACGGACTAAAGTACATATTTAATTCACAAGTTTGGTATAAATATCATGAGAGTGATACTCCAATTGGTAGGAAAATAAATTCTATAATTAATAGTCAGTCTTTGTGGGAAGATGCTCGAAAGATAGTAAGCATAATGAAACTGGTTTCAAAAGTTCTTCGCTTGGTAGATAGTGACAAGAAACCTACAATAGGTTTCTTGTATAAGGCAATGAAGTTGATGAAAGATATTGTGAAAGATGCAGCATACAGATCATCCAAAGGATACTTGAAGATTATCGAAGAAAGATGGTCCAACATGCTTTTTCACCCTTTACATGAAGCTGACAAGTAGTTTAATATATATATTTATCTTTGTCGTAATTATATTTACATTATAATTGGTTGTTTAATTACTTTTCTTTATCAATGTAGCATATTATCTGAATCCGTAGTACCAATACGATCATGATCTCGGGAATCGTACTTATTTACTATCTTCTATAAGATTGGTAATAAAGAAATTGAAGTCAAATGTAGACATTCAAATAGAAGCGTTGAATGAAATTAAATACTTTAGGAACCAAATGTTCGAATTTGGAGATCCTCAAGCGATTCGTGGCCGTACTTCAATGACTCCAAGTAAAGATTTGTATATTATTTATTTTATTTCATAACATTACATCATAATATGAATAATACATTAATAATTTAATATCATATTTCAGGTGAATGGAGGACACTGAATGGAACAAATGCTTCAAATTTAAGAAAAATTATAATAAAGATTTTATCTCAAACTGCCTTAGCTTCAGGATGTGAAAGAAATTGGAGCACATTTAATCTTATCCATACAAAAAGAAGAAACAGATTGGGAACTCAAAGATTAAATGATCTTATGTTTATACACTATAACATGAGGCTGAAAATAAAACATATCAGAGAAGGAGAAGATAAGGATCACTTCGATCCAATTGATTTGGCATATATATACAATGAGGACGAAGATGAGGATCCTATACTAGAGTTGTTGCAAGAAAATAGACAATCAGTACTAAATGAAGAACAACGTAGACCAAGTTCAAGAATTGTTGTTGAAACGGACATTAATGTTGAAAAATACATTAGTTCATCAGAACACTCTTGTAGTGGAACTCCAGATGTAGGTGGTGAGAGTGATACAGATGATACCTCACAACCACCAGATGTTGATGAAGGTGGTGACAATGGAAATGCAACTCAACCTGGAACTAGAGACCTACGAGGACAAAGTCAAAGGCTACTTAGTCCATTCACAGGAGAAGATGAATTCACACATGCCATACAATATGAACATCATGGAGCTCGACAACCATCAAAACTTGATCCTTTGCTGTATCATTATAAAAGAAAACCTCGTAAAGGCACAGCACAAGATTCAGATTCTTGGAGTAGTCATACTAGGGGAAGTTTATTGGAATCATTTGATTCTCTGAATATCCATGATCCTACAGACCCTTATGACTACAGTTCTTATGGAGATCATTCTTATGAAAAATCAGATTATACATCTGAAAGTGGATGGACGAGAACTTCATCTTCTTATATCCCAAGCCAACAAAGTGAATGGGATATGAGCTCCATCTTCAACTATGCACCACCACAAACAGAATATGAGCAACAACCTTATCAAGGTCCTCCAAGTCAACCTTATCAGAATATCATTATTATATTATGGAATACCAAACATATAATAACCACATGTCTTGGAACAACCATGTATTGTGGAGGGAGTCTCAAATTCGACAGTAAATTCATCGTGCCCACAACATAGCTGAACAACAATATAATATTGATGAACCAAGACATTCTTTCTGATATTAAGCATATATGAGGTGACTTTTATGAGTATTTTTGTTTTTAAACATTTATTACGCATTTTTATCTATTATTTATGATTCAGAATATTTGTATTAAGTCTATATAGTGTATTTCACTATGATACATGTTTAAAAAGTTGATCTAAGTAGTCTTAAATGTAGATTATTATGTACTTTAACTTATTCTAGAGTTTCAAAGCAAAATTCAAAGTTTTCTTTATTATTTTCATGAACTTCAGTAAATTTACCGTATTTCCACTAACATTTCCACCGATGTCCGATATGTTTCCTATTTTTGTCGAACTGAAGTTCGATACGAAATCGATATTTGGAACCATGGTTCCAGTGCCATGTTTTAGCCTACTATTGCTACCCATGATGTCTTGAAAGCCCAAAGGTTGTATATGTGCCCTAGGTGTGCCTTTATTTCCACAGTGTGTTGAATGGCAACAATTACCTCTTGTAGTCTCATGGGACATTGTAACATCTATAAAATTTATTTTGTAATTATTTACATTATAATAAATTTATTTTTAAACGGGTGTTACTGTTCCGATGCTCGTTTATGTGGTTTGGTGATTTTAAGCTTGGACCTTATGAGTCGGCTTCTGTTTACGTATCCCTGTATGTGGTTGGCACTGTGTTTGTAGGCCCCAGTGTCGGTCCGTGTGGGGTCCGCTCCTATGGATCGATTGGTGGGAGTGAGTTAGTGGTGTAAGTTTGGTGTGCTTGTGCGGGATGCAAGTAGTCAGGATGCGCAGATGTGCACAGGTGTAGCTACTACATTACATGGCTTTATAAGCCCATACGTGTCGATACACGACTAGCACACCCTTCCTCTCCTCTTCTTTCTCGCCCGTCAATCCCCTTCCTGAGGAAGGCATCTCCTTCTCCTCTCCTCTCCTCGTTTTCCTCTCCCTCTACTCGCCCATTCCCACTCACTCCATCCCTCCCTCATTCACCCTTTCCTCCCTCGTCTCTCTCCCTGTCTCCTCCCCTATTTCTTCCTTCTCCCTTGTTGGTGTGCTCGAGGGTGGGTGGCGATGTGCGGTGGTGTGTGACGACTCGTGGTGGCGCCTAGAGCTCCGGTGGTATGCCATTGTGGTCGAATAAGCCTCGACGAGGGTCGGAGTCGTCGGTGGTGACCGAAGGATCGCCAGAGAGCTCGTTTGAGGTACACACTTCCAACCAATATATAGAAAGAATGAAATTGGTAGAAAATGATAAGAATACATGAAATTTAGGTAAATTTATATTTCTAGAATTTATTGTGATTTTATGTGAATTTATTGTGGTATTTATGATGATTTATGACGGTGGTTATGATTTGGGTCTTTTTGACCCTTCTGGCTTTGTGAATTTGTATCTTGATGTATGATGAATGGATTATGGTTTGGTTTGTTGGGATTTAGAGTAGACTCAAGGGTCTACATCTTATGTTTTATGTGAGATTTTTAGTGTTTGTTTTTAGGATCCGATCATAGGTCTCATTTTCGATAATTTTGAAAAGTGCAATTTTAGGTCATTTTCTGGAATCACAGAATTCGACATATCGAAGTGGAAACGGCATACCAAACTAGTAATTTTCAGTATACCGAATCCTTTCGACATGTCGATTTTTCTGTCAGTTTTGGTCTTCTAGTTGATTTAGTCTGTCGAATCTCTCTGGTCGACCGAATCAAGAAAATTTGGCATATCAAACCCATTTTTCAACATATCGAATCAGGACCAAGAGATTTTATTAAAAAAATATGCTTTTGAGGATTTTCCAGATTGATTTGTATTATCCCTTTGAAATAGAATTGTGGGTCGTCAATGGTGGTCCCATAGGACACCTGGTTTTGTCAAGATTTTGAAAAAGTTTTCAAAGATACAAAATGATTTTGAAAATGGTTTCAAAGAGATGGATGACCATTTTGGAAAATGGTTTTCTTGGTTTTCTGTGTGCGGACCGAGACACTGTGAGACCGTGTAGTTAAAACCAGGGAATGTGACGATGGTCGAGCGCGTCTCCTTGGTCGAGGTCGGAAGTCGAGATACTTGAGGCTAAGGGGTCTTGGAGCTATGAGACACCCTCACTGTCATCTCAAGGCTAAGGTTATAATCTGCTGATTAATATATCTTGTGGCATAACAAGGAGATATGATACTCCTACTGTCGTTGTGAGCATTAAGGTTCAGGTGTCGTCGGGTGTAGAGGTATGGCACTCCCTCCATAGGAGGACGTCGTGAAGAGACCTATCCTGTGGTGGCCAGTGCGGGTGGGACATGTGCCCGATAACTGGTAGCGTCCTGAGAAACAGGACTGACTTCCCAAGGAAGGGTTGGCTCTGTGAGGGTTCTCCGGCTGGGAGAATCGCGGGACGACACGGCTCCTACACAGGGTAGCACGTCGTAACAGTACAGGCACCGTGGTTGCTCCTCGGTGGACTGCTTGTGGCCAGAATTTGGTTACTTAGAGTCGGACTTTCCGATTCACTGTGTGTAGTTTTGGCCATTGAGGGCCTCGTTCGTGGTTTTGGACTGATAGAACCCCGATTTTTATTTTGACCGGTGTGGGCCTGTTTTTATGGAATTTCAAAGAAAATGATTGTTAAATGAATTTAAAAGAAAAATTAATATAGTTTGTTTTCTACTGTTTTGTGGAGTACGTGTTGGATGATTTTTGTCACTCACGCTTTTCTCATGTTTTGGGTTGCAAATGCAGGCATACAAAGGATTTAGCATTGTGTATATAGTCTAGAGTCTCATAGCCGCACACACAGGTTCCTGTTAATTGATAATTTCTGTTTAACTTTTAATTTCCTTTAATTAAATTTGTTTTAAATTATTATGGAAAATTTGGAACGTAACAGACATTCCTCTTCATCGTTTGTAATGACATTCTATTTCATCTTCCTCCACGAGTATTTGATTATGTCTGTTATATTCAGAATCTTTAAATTAGACTTGACAAACTCTCTCCTAGGATCTATCCAGTGTGTGTTTATCGAATATTCTAGAACTCAAAAAGGATACATATGCCATGGTCCTTCTCTCAAAAAATACTTCAGTTATATATGGGTGTTATATGGATTATTAAATATCTATATATTAGGATACCATTTAGTCATACCTATATATATGTAATCCCTCTCCTAATAATAAGATATACATTATTATTTTCTCTAATTTCTAACATAGTATCAGAACAAGATTGAGAAACCCTAATCACCACCTACCACTGCTACTAGAATACTGTAACACCATCGAAGTTACTGTAACATCACCAGAGTTACTGTAGTAGTCCGCTGAAGTTGCCATAACATTGTCAAAATCGCTATAGTACTTGACGACCTCTTTTGATCTCTTTTTTCTTCTTCAATCCGCCAACTATCAATCTTGTTCTAGAGTTACCAACGATCTTGTGTAACCCCGATGGTGGTTCCAATGCCATGTTCTAGCCTACTACTGCTAATGATGTGTTGAAATCCCAAGGGTTGTATATATTCCCTAGGTGTGCTTTATTTCCAACGTTTGTGCTTGGACACATGCTGTACGGTGTTTTTCAGATTTATTGCTGCCGTTTTCTATGACAATCAGACCAGTTTGTCATTGATTTGCACTATTTATTGAAGATATGACAACCTCTTCAACGTCTCGTGAATTATTTGTAAAGAATCTCAACAGTACCTTAGTAAAATTGAATGGCAACAATTACCTCTTGTAGTCTCAAGCCTTTGGGACATTCCTCTTCATCGTTTGTACCCTAATGACACTCTATTCATCTTCCTCCATGAATATTTGATTGTGTTTCTTATAATCAGAATCTTTAAATTAGACTTGACAAACTCTCTCCCAAATCTATTAAGTATGTGTTTATTGGATATTTTAGGACTCACAAAAGATATAGATGCTATGGTCCTCTCAGAAAATATTTCTGTTATATATGAGTGTTATATGGATTATTAGATATCTATATATTAAGATACCAATTAGTCATACCTATGTATATGTAATCCCTCTCCTAGTAATAAGATATACATTATTATTCTCTCAAATTTCTACCATAGTACCAAAACAAGAGTGAGAAACCCTAGCCACCACCCACCACCTGCCACCGCTACGAGAATACTGTGGCACTGTTGAAGTTACTGTAACATTACTAGAGTTATTGTAGTGACCCACTGAACGTCGTCAGAATCACTGTAGCACCTAACGACCTTTTCCGATCTCTTCTTTCTTTTTCAACCTGCCAGCTATCAATCATGTTCTAAGGTTACCAACGATCTTGTGCAACCTCGATGGTGGTTCCAATGTCATGTTCTTGCCTGCCATTGCTACCTGTGATGTGTTGAAAGCCCAAGGGTTGTGTATGTGTCCTAGGTGTGCCTTTATTTCCACCGTGTGTGTCGCGACACATGTTGTACGGTGTTTTTCAGATTTATTGCTGCCATTTTTTGTGACAATTAGACCAGTTTGTTGTTGATTTGCACTATTTATTAAAGATATGGCAACTTCCTCAATGTCTCGTGAGTTATTTGTAAAGAATCTCAACAATACCTTAGTAAAATTGAATGACAACAATTACCTCTTGTAGTATTAAGCCTTTGAGACCTTCATTGGCACCCACCAAAAGATCGGACATCATACACTTGACCTCCCAGATGTCAAGGATGCAACTTATGAAGACTAATTTGCCAATAATTGTATCATTATATCATGACTTATAAACAATATAAAGGAGAATGTTGTCTGTGGAGTCATAATGCTCAAACTTGCAAAATGAATTAGGTATGCGTTAAAAGCACTTATGAATATGGAAAAAAATATTTTTGCATTTGTGAGATTTATAAACAATTGTTCACATTTGGATAAGGATATCACTCAATTCAGGACCTGTATGCCTTTCTTCGTGTGCTACTTGATAAGTTGAAGGTCTAAACAAGATCGCGGTATTTACTTGCTAATCTGTGATGAAATACCTCACAGATTGCCGTCTGTAATTACCATTGTAGAGTTGTCCCTTCTATGGCACTACCATTTTAGTCATCCTTCTCATCGAAAATTCCAATAAACTCAACCTTAGATTTCTATTCAGTCCGTTATATGTAAGTCATGTAAGTTAGGTAAATATCATTGTACTACTTACAAGAATTTATCTCTCACTACTAGTCAAAGTCGATTTAAGTTGGTCCATTGTGATATCTAAAGGCCTACTCCTCTTCAATCTACGTTTGGTTATAGGTCTTACATTGTTTTTATTGATGATTATTCTCATGTCTCTTTGGTGTATTTGCTTAAGGATAGAATGCATGTTTTAGATGTTGTCAAAAAGTTTTTTACTGAAATAATAATCAATTTTCTACTTCTCTAAACATTTTCCGTACTAATAATGCCTTAAAATTTGTTTAACATGACCTTTAAAATTATTATGCATCTTTAGATATTCTACATCAAAACTTCTATGCTTACACAACTCAACAAAATGGTGTAGCTAAAAGAAAATATGGGCACATTTTAAATGTGACCCACACTATTACATTGCAAATGTATATTCCAAAATTCTTATAATCTAATGCGGTCCTTATCACTTCTTACCTTATCAATAAAATGTCATCTAGTGTCTATGATGGGAAAATTCCTCAGAAAAGGCTACCTTTTGATATGGAGTTGTTTCATTTGCCTACTAAAGTATTTGGATGTGTTGTCTTCATTCATGATCTATCCTTCCTAATCTTGACAAGTAGTCATCCCATTCCATCAAATGTGTTTTTATTCCTACTCTTGACAAGGTGGAGTGATGAGTAAGGTCTAAACAGGCCCTACGTTTAACAACAGATGACAGGAAGGGTAGCAGGTGGCAAAAAAAAACTGGACAGAGGCCACCGACGACAGTTGGCGACAGTGACGATCCTGTCTCGCTGGAGAGATTGGTCGGTGGTCTCCTATGGTGGATAAGGTTTTTAATAAGGCTCGGATACCATGTTATTTAAGGAAAAGAAGAGTATGTTATTTATAGAAAGAAGAGATTACATATATATAATGGAGTATTAGATAATAGGATCCAAATAACATAAGAATCCATTTATCCATTAAGACTCAATAATATATACTCCAACATGTACATTATAACATAAGGCTAAGAATAAAACATATTAGAGAGAGATAAGATGAGGATTACTTGAACCCAATTGATTTGACATATACATACAATAAGAACAAACATAAAGATCCTATACTTGAATGGTTGCAAGAAAATAGAGAGACGGTACTAAATAAAGAATATGGTAGACCAAGCATGAGAATTACTACTAAAATAGACATTTATGTTGAAGAATACTGAGTTCATCAAGATATTCTTATTGTAGAACTCTAAGTCTAGGTGATGAAAGTGAGACAAATAAGAATTCCATATAGGCACCTGACAACAATGTAAAGCTATAAGGAGAAAGTGAAAGGCCACTTAGCCCATTCACAGAATAAGATACATCATGAAGTCCAACAACCATCAAGACTTAAAACTTTGTGAAGACGTAGCAAAAGATTCAGATTCTTTGAGCGATCATACTAGAAGTAGTTTATTAAGGTTATTTGACTCTATAAACATTCATGATTCTACAGATTCATATGACTATAACTCTTTTGGTTATGATTCTTATAGACAATCAGATTAACATTCTGAAAGTGAATGGACAAAAACTTCATCTTTCTATATTGCAATTAAACGAAATAAATGGGATATGAACTCCATCTTCAACTATGCATCACCACCAACAGAATATAAGTAACAACTGTAACAAGATCCTTCAAGTCAAGATTACATTTCTCAACCAACCTCAAGTAGTACTTATTCTACAATATCCACCAATGAGATTTCTGATTCAATTGCCACTGTCACAGTATCCCTATTATCTTGCTGAATACCAATCATATTACAGTCATACGTCTTAGTACAACTACACATTGTGGAGAAAATCTCAAATTCTACAATAAATTTATCATAACCACAACATAATTGAACAACATGAAGATTTTGATCAACCAAAGCATTCTATATGATATTAAACATATATAAGGTGAATTTTATGAGCATTTTTATTTTTTAACATTTATCAAGCATTTTTACATATTATTTATACTTCAGGATATTTGTATTAAATCCATATAGCGTGTTTCAATGAGATACATGTTTAAAAAATTGATTTAAATAGTCTTAAACATAAATTATTGCTTACTTTAGCTTACATTAGAGTTTTAAATCAAAATTTAAAGTTTTTTTATTATTTCCATGGACTTCCATAAATTTAACGTGTTTCAATCGACATTTCCAACAATGTCCGACATGTTTCCTATTTTTGTCAAAACGATGTCCGACATGAAATCGATATTTAGAACCTTACTTATAACATAAAGGAGTAAGAAGCAGAATGTGGTTTTTAGATCAAGTATTGAAGCTAAATACAAATCCATGGCTCAAACAACTTGTAATTGATGTAACTGAGATCCTTATTGACTGAGTTAAGATTCACAGTACAGTTACCTATGCCAACATTATGATAATTAAGTCGCCATCTTTTTTGCGAGCAATCCAACTTTCCATGAACGTATCAAATACATCGAGATAGACTGTAATTATGTGACAGACACTGTTATGAAAGGGATTATTTCTACTCCCTATACTCCTTCAAAGCAACTAGCTGATATTTTTACAAAAGGATTGAGATTTACTATTTCTGAGATTTTACATGACAAACCGGGCATGTTAAATATTTATACTCTAACTTGAGGAAAATGTTAGAGTACATAAATGGGTCCTTATATAGATCTATGTGTTATCCATTTATGACATTGCTTGCATTCTTCTATATATAGGAGATTACATTCTTTTTGTGAAGATATAATACATAATTCTCTTTCCACTTAACAAATAATTTGGAGGTTCAGTTTCAGTGTAACCTATTTTCATATATTGGATAAATTCAGCTGGTTATGGACCAAAGTATCTGGTTTATAGGATGGTTGAGAATCAATAAGTTTTGGCAAACCCATAATTAATAAATAATGTCAAACTGCAAAAATTAACAAAGCCCTTCTTTTATCTGTAATAAAAAAATGCATTTTGCATTGAACAGTCACCAATTCCTTACAAAATAAAATGAAAAAAAATGATAGAAGTGAGGTAATTACCTGGTTTGACCCAAGCTTAAACTTGAAGAAATCCTTGTCTTCACCCTACTTGTTATAAAATAAAGATTTACTGCTTGTTACTTACAGACAAGTGCTGTAAAATGAAAATCATACGGGAAATGAAATGGCATTTTAATTATTCAGCATTTCATTTAGTCCATATTTCTTGTGACAACAGCAACATTAATTACTACACAATAATCCCACGATGAGGGTCAAGAAATATCACTCATCGTACTTGCTACCAAGAAAATGTATTTGCCATGCAATCACAAAATTTACCATAAGGTTAATCACTTGAAGTGTAACAATCTAGAACAATCAGTTATTTCGTGTAGCCATTAATGTGCCATAAATTCCTTTGCTCTTTTTAAAGCTGATAGAACTATGATGAAAAAAGTAGATGAAGGATTATAGCACCAATAGAAACACCAATAGAATCCCTTCTTTTTATTCCAATAGATTATTATTGACTGATAACAAATGATTATAGCACCAATAGAAATTCTAGTGTGGAAATGTTCACAATTTGATCAGTATCATTGTCCAATCCTTGGTTGAATTCTCTTTTGTGTGTTTTGGTTGAAACCTCCCCTTGTCAACTCCCTCGTTCAAGCATAGGTCAGTTTACATACCAAGTAGTTTGGCTATCTTGGTTGCATAATCTACCAAATATGTAATATCATTTCCATGAGCACTACAAAAGGAAATCAAACCAATTTTAATATATTACAAATTTCATTGTCCATACATCCAACAACCAAAGATGATTCAAGACAATCCCCATCACAACATTATCAATGCCACTCTTCTAATGATGGATGGTAAAGTCAAAATTTTAGTATTTATACACTAATGGAGTCAATGTTTATGTGCGCACGGTACCTTCATGTAACTAACAAGAAGGTAATTCTTGTTAGTGAATAGACATTTAGGTTAAGGTATTTGGTAGCGTGTAATGGTCATGCTTGCCACCTACAACCATTCAACAACTTATTATGATTTTCTCAAATATGCCAAAGAAGATAGGATACTGTATTCTTGACTTTCACTGTGGCAAAGTATCCAATTCGTTCTGTTTGTGCTTAAGGTATACAGATAGGATAGAAGCATTTCAAGTGAAGCACTTTTAACAATTTGAATAAGGTTACCAATACTGGCAAAAACCAAATCTGCTAAGTACCTCGAAAGAGCCACCTTTTGTTTTATTTCGAGCTTCAAATATGCGACCATAGTATCCAATGGTATAACCATCCCAATCAACCTTAAATGCATTAACAATTTAAGATATGCGTCAAAGTTGGAAAGTTTCCTCAAAAGAATATAAGAAGACCCATTTTTTATTACAAAATTTCTTACCACCACTGTCTCCCCCATTTTTGGTGTAGGTCCATCTCCTAAGCGTAAGTCCTACAGTGTTTTCAGTTTAAATAAACAAGAGATTGAACTGATTCCAATAGCTTTGCATGTCAAGGCATGCAGGAGATGTAATGTTCACAAACATGATGATGCCATATATAACCTTGTACTGGAGACCAGATTGTGTTTCTGTATAATCTGGATACCGCATTTTTGACTTTCCATAGTCCTTTCCTCTCAGTGCTGGCACTGGGAAAATGATACAAGTAAAACTCAGAGGCCTTTTAAGATTGCTAAAGACTAAAGTTTTAACTTTAAAGACATGGGGACCGACTGCAATCCTGAATACAAGCTTAAACGCCAATTGGAAAGAAAACCACATATGCTTGAATGATAAGTGCTTAAAAGAATAGCCATAGGGTAAAAAACGTAAAATAGAAAGTGAAGGGGAAAAAAGGGTGAGTGAGCTGCACAGGACACGCTAGTTGTTTTTTATTTTATAAAGCACAAAACGAAAGTTTATTTTTGTGTGCCTATTGCAGGAACACAAAAACCAAACACGTTAAATTTTCATTTTCCGCAACCCTTTTCAACAAATCCAACAATATGCAGGACATGAATAGAGACATAAAATATGTTTCACAGTTTTACTTACTGTCCGCAAATTCAGCTGCCATGGACATTCCATCTACTTGTGCACGAAGAAAGCATCCAGAAATGGTGCCAATGGTTGAAACAAGCATAACTTTTCTTCTTCCAAAGGCCTTTTCAGCACCTGCAGACAAGATTAAAAGCAACTGAACAGAAGGTTCTCAGATTATAATCAGATCGCCAAATTGCTCAGAATCATATCATTTGAAAATGACTCATCCCATCTACTATGGTTGGACGGACAGTGTTAGGGGAATGGAGGTACCCAACAAATAAGGAAACAGATCTCCACGCGCAATCCACAAAAGAAGGAAAAAACATAACATAATTTGTCTGAAGCCTACTCCACGGGGAGCCAACCACATTTGGAAATTACGAGAGTATAAATCAATCACCTGGCCGGACATATTCTCACCAGCGAGAGCATACGAGAGTACAAACCGGTCACCAGCCAACACAATCCTTCTTCCCATCACGTGTCATGGGATGTCAAGAGTAGTCTGACACTGGAAGAAAAACGGACGGGTCTGCATATGTAATCATAAGAATCTGGGCCTCTCCACTTACTTCCTAACCGTTTTCGCGTCAGATACTAAAAACTAAGACCAATTGCGTAAAATGAAGTCAATTGTATGCTACACGTAATCTTAATTCCACTTACATCAGCGACACAATTTATTAGAAACACCTTAACTCAGCACATCACGATGTCTTTGGGAGTACATAATGGTATCCATAATTTGTATCTTATTCCTCTTAGATGATGAAACGAAGACATACATACAATCAGGAGCTGTTCTCACCAGGACCAGAATCAGAGGAGCACGAAGCGTCCGCGCTTGAGTTGCCGGCACACCCGTCCTCTGCCCGTGGAGTAAGGACCACAGGCTTCTTATCCTGCAACAGCACCACAACAACCCAGACAAGAAAAGGGCAAAGAAACCCTTTTTTATAGTGGAAGAATAAAATAGCTAATCGCAAATGCCAATCCCACCTTTGGAGAAGAAGATTTCAGGGGCCGGAAGCTGAAAGAGGTGTTTGGGAGATATCCCACTGCCGCTAACGAAGCCATTGCTCTTCTTCTTCTTCTTCTTCTTCTTCTACGTGCACAGAGAGAGAGAGAGAGAGAGAGAGAGAGGACAAAATTGAACGAAATAGAGGTGACGGTTGAGACCACCGGTTCATCTAGCGCGGAGTGAACTCTGGCATCTGTATTTGTAGTAGGATCGAGTGGGTCCCACGGGAGCTCAGGCCCCTTGCGGTTTTCTTTGCTTCGTTTGTTTGTCAGAGAGAAATTGTGCAAAAAGAAATGTCTAACTGTTGCAGGTTGGCAGTAATTTTAATCTGCTTCGGAAATTCTTCTTTAATTACAGTAATTAGAGTGATTTCGAACCACTCTCTTCTGACAGAAGCAAAATTATTTGCCTGAAAGAACTACTCTTCGTAAGAGCTAGAACAGTTGAAATGATATGGACTGTAAACAAACGCAGCCTTTAAGTCTGTGGCTGAACTTCGCAGAATAAAACTAGATGAAATTATTTGACCGCATGAGATTAGTAGATTTGCTTCATTGCTGGCAAGTTATTAGCTCTTATGCTAATTAAACTTTTCAGTGATCGATCCCCAGTATAACCGAAATTGCGGTTATAGGGCTAACAAATAAACATTTAAAGGTGTGCCCATGGTATCTATAACGAAAATATTTGTTTTTCATTTCGCTACCACCCTACATGTCGATATTAGGTAATATGTGCTACCTTTTAAAAAGAACTATTATGAAATATGTGCTTAAAGAGTACATATTTTAAAAGTCTGTTTCGTATTCAACTTCGATAAGTTCAAATACAAACATATGTCAGTAAAATATCAATGTCGATATATCAGTGAAATTTTGTTGTTTGAAACCATGCAATTCGTGTCGATTTCATCAACTCAAGGCAGTTCCCGATCACCGTTTAGGGATAATTCCAGACAACGAAGACAAGGTTCCGAAATTTTAGCTCGGTAAAGTCAAACAGTCGGCCCAAATCAGTTTTAAGTACCGAGCGAACTCCAAAATATTTTTCAATAACAGAAAAACAGGATCAGATCAGCAGCTCGGGATACATCATTTATCTACTTCTCAGAAAGTTGGAAAGTTTTATAAACAACACTCTTTTGGAAGACGATTACCGTTTTCAAAAAAAAAAAAAAACACTCTTTTGGAAGACAAATTCTACAATAACAACAAACTATATTTGCAGCAATTGATGGATAGGCAGCTGCTTTATTTGATCGACTGGCTGGAGTGAAACAAGACAAATGATTATGGCTTTAACGGCTGACCAACTTGAGGGAGTCCCTCTTCTCCTGGAGGCTAGTCAACAAGCTGTCAAAGCTCTTCTTAAAGGACGCAACACCTTCAATTTCAAGTTGAGATCCAACCTCATTCCAGTCAATCCCAAGTTTCTCAAGTGTTTTGTAGACAGCTTCAGCCTCTGACAAGTTACAGTCGATGGTCCGCGATACCTTGCCATGGTCAACAAATGCTTCCAGCGCCTGGTCAGGCATAGTTGAGACCTGAAAGAGGTGTAATGATTTCGATGTCAATTCTATAATGAACATGCAATGATAAAAAAAACATTGATCAGGCATAGTTAAGACCTGAAAGAGGTGCAATAATTTCGGATGCCAATTCTAATGAACATGTAATGATAAAAAAACATTTTCTATGATGAAAGAAGGTTTCTTGAGGGCTCACCGTGTCTGGTCCGATTAGAGGATCAACATACAAGGTGTCCGGATATGCAGGGTTCTTGACACTAGTTGATGCCCACAACAATCTCTGTTTTTTGGCACCTTTCTTGACAAGGGCCTCCCAACGTGGACCAGAAAACTTCTTCTGATACAGTTTATATGCTAGTGCTGCTTGAGCCACTGCTGCCTACAAAAACTCAACGATAAAACCAATCAGTATAATGTCCAAGTTTTTTTTCCCTTTTTTCTTTTTTGCTTTCAACGATGTCAATGTGCTATACCTTCCCACGTAGATCTAGAGCTTCAGGCGTTCCGATCTTCTCTAGCTTCTTATCAATTAGCGAGTCAACACGGCTGACAAAGAAGGAAGCCACACTTGTAACCTTAGAGAGGTCAGTTAGACCTGAGGACTCGAGGCCATCTAAGTAGGCATCAATAACTGCTTCATATCTTGGAAGTGAGAAGATCAGCTGCAGAAACATCATTAGATAAGTATTTCCTTAGGTTTATCAACTTCTCAAATGAATAATACCAATAAAATAATAAAGGACATGACCCTTGATAGAGAAATGGAAGATGTGCTGTAATATTGCCATGTACTTACCGTTACATTAACACTTATGCCATTTGATATAACCTCCTGAATAGAAGGGATACATTCTGCCGTAGCAGGGATCTTAATGTATACATTGCGGCAATCAACAACTTTGTGCAGCCATTTTGCAGCTTCCACTGTCCCCTCTGTCTCATTAGCAAGTCTAGGTGAAACTTCGACAGACACATAACCATCACCTCCATCTGTTTGATCGTATATAGATTCAAAAAGCTTACACGCATCTTGAATATCTTTTATCACAAGTTCCCAGTAGGCAGCTTCTACGTCCTTTCCAGATTCCACAAGCTGACTGAATGACAAAATCATTAAAGACCATCAATCTTCAATTTTAAATGTATCTTGGATCTTAGTACCAAGGAAAATATGTTGAGAATTAATTATTCTTATTGACATCACCATCACCAATTGATTTTTAGTGGTAACATGGTGTCGGACCATACACTTGACAAAAATTTGAGTTCCCTTGAAGCATTTGGTATAATTTTCCCACTGGCACATGTTCTACCATGTGTTCCCAAATCCAATCTAGCATTACCTTCATTGTTTTATCAGCATATTGTTTCCAGGTTAAGCAGCCTGAGTGGGTGTGTTTTGAATATAATCAGTCTTGTGGACTTCACTTGCTTTAATTAGATCAGAATTTCGTAGCACAAAAAACTGTAGAAAGTAAGAAAGCGCAAGAAAATTTGAGGGAGATCTTGTATCTGGTGATACCTGAATTGTTCATCATATGCATTTGAGGACGAGATCGCTTTTTGGAAAATCTGTATTCAAATATTAAGTGACGTAATAAATTGTTAACCCAAAAACAATGCACTTACAGTGACATACAAAGATAACGCTCAAAGTTCAAGCACACAAGCACACATTGCATTGTAATCTCGAAAAAGAATAAAAGTAAAGAAAAAGCAAACTTTGTGTAGCATAAATAAATAAAACCAGTACCGTAGGGTTGCTGGTGACACCCCTAACCCCCTTGGATATTAATGGCAGCAAATTTGTGACTGGCCGGCATAGATTATCGTACCAAGGAGATTGCCCTTGCTTCTCATATAAATCATGAAGCGTTGTTCTCTTAGTCTGTGCACCATTTCCATCAACCTGAGAACATCTCACCCTGAAAGACACACAAGAAATGGATATTCAGATCTCTTGCAATAAAAAATGGTCATTAATTCCAAAAGAACTTGGAAGTTGGAAAACAGCAAAAGAAAATCTAGAAGACATAAAGAAGCAATAAGATAAACGTTGTGTAAAATAAAGTACAATAGCAAGTTCACCATCCCGATCACAAGGAGATCTCACGAAACTGATTAAGCAACCTTCAAAAAAATACACAAGCCAAATTCCTAACTACTAATTTCCCAGCATACCCGATCTTCTATACCAACCCGAAAACAGAAAAGAAATAAACTATTTGATCCGAGGAGAAGGCAGATAAGCAAACCACAGCGCCATAACAAGAGGACCAAATTCCAAGACTACTCTATGATCGCACTAGGAGAAGGCGCAAGCGAAGTAAACCAGCACCAAACTACAACTTTAGCAGAGATTTCGAGAAGAAGAGAAAGAAGAAGAAGAAGTCGAACATCAATGAGCTCCTCTCGGGGCGATCTCTCCGAACAGAGAGCCTAAAAGGCGAAAACCGCCTCTGAGCCGGCCCTCCGCCACCGTGGACGTCCAAGAAGAATCTCCCATCCGATCGGGTTGTGGCAGCGGAGGAGAGAGAGTAAGCGACAAGGGAGGTAGGGTTTGCGAGCTTGCAGACGGTCGCCATGGCGGTGGATATTCTAGAGAGGGAAGCAAAGAGGTGAGGCGGGTGTCGCTGTCATAAATACGTGAAAAATGTTGAGATTAGTTGGTGGTGAGGGGGCGGCGGAGGGGCAAAATTGGAAACGGGAAGGTGTTCGTGTTGTGGGTGGCCAGGCAAGGTCAGTAGGTGTATGGATACGACAAGGTTTCGTACAGTTCGCGGTGGAACAGGAGAAGACCAAGGACATAATGACGAATTTACCTCTCATTGGGTAAATCATTTTTTGCTGGCAAAAAAATTAATATAAATCTTTATACGTTCGATAAATTCGACTATTATGTTCTGCATGTTTGTGTAAAAATAGTACATTACAAGTTTAGAAAAGCTTTGTTTTATTGTTTTCGTGGTATTTTTTTAAACGTTTGTGGAACTGTGGATGTTTATTTTAATATTTTTGCTATTTATGATGTAATTGGTTACGTCAATGGCTCGTCAGTTGTGGGTAGAACGGTCTTTGCTCGTCTCTATGAGCAGGACGCAAGGAAGGGAAGCGGTGTGGACATTTTTAGGTGGAGTACGAAATGACGAGATGGGGCATGGCACTTCACCAAAATCACAACTCAGATTCGTCAGAGGTCTTTTTTGATTTTTTTTTGATAACGAACGGCTAACTACAGTTGAGCTTTCAAGTTTGACATTGTTCCCTTCATTTTTTTCCAATTAAAAAAAAAGTCTCTCACGAAGAAACTTCACGACGAAGTAGCTGCAGACGTGCATTTTAAGTTAATCTATTTTTCGGAGAGTTTATTAGTTTTTTTTTAATGAGAAAACTCAAGAAACACCATCAACGGTAAGCAATCTCATGTTTTTTTTTTGGCAAAGGTAAGTATTTAGTATTAGATATTAATCCTCGACGTGGACCAGGAGACAAAAGTATGAAACCAAAATTAGACAATGTTCTCGCCAATATTACAGACGACCAAGGATGGTAATAATGTTTTAACAAAAGAAACAGAGGGCGAACTACTGCTCCATTGCTTCAGCAGGAGGGACAGCAGCAACAGACGGGAGAATGTAGTCAGTGGAGGTGGGAGGAGCATCAGAAGAGACAAAAGTTCTCCGCCCAGGCAGCCTTCATGGAGGCCACGGAGCTCCTCAGGTCCTTCTTTTCAAAACCTGGTAGAAGAGATTCTAACCAATACTCCATTAATCCAATAATATTAGAAATAATAACAAAAACAGGCTTAGAAATATTACGAAAAATCCTGGCATTCCTTTTTTTCCAGGTTATCCAAAGAATGGCCTGGATGAGGAGGAACCAGTTAAAGTTACTTAAATGGAAAAAGAATCCAGGTTTATGCCAATATAAGTCCCCAAGGTTACAATAGCCAGGGTATAATCTGTTACAAAGAAAAAATTGCCATATGTGTGTGACAAAATCACAAAACAAGAACAGATGCTTATTGGATTCCATATTAAATTTGCAGAAAATACACATAGGTGAACCAGTCCACCCTCTCTTGAGTAGATTTTCTTTGGACATATTTTTGTTATGCATGACAAGCCAGGAAAATAGTTTGACTTTGAGAGGAGCAGAAGTTCTCCAAATCTGCTCGAAGAGGTCAAATCTAAGCCCGCCGTCATTCAGTGATGAGTAGCATGATTTCATAGTGAAGATAGAGGAGCGAGATGGAGTCCAGGTGATAGCATCACTGTCCACCCCCAAGGTAATGGAATGCAGTATATCAGAGAAAGAGTCCAGTTGAGATTGCAGGACACCCAAATCACAATAAGAAATGGTGGAGTAATCTAGTAAATTATTAAGATCAGTAGTGAATATATGGTATACTTTAAGCACTGATGCTTTTTTCCATTTGCATATAGAGAAGAGTAATGGAAACAAGAATTTCAATTTAACCCCATCCCTCCACTTCTGTTCCCAAAACAAAATCTCCTTCCCATTTCCCAAACGACAGGAGGAAAAACAATTAACAATAGGGAAGGTAGATTTAAGGATGCTCCACAAAGGAGAGCAGTGAGAGGAGGAGGAGTTAAGCAAAGCCCCATTTCCTAACTTCATATATCTAACCTTAATTAGCCCAGTCCATGTAGCATGAGAGTCTCCGTTAAGCAATTGTCAAACCAATTTTGATTTTAATGCTAGGTTGAAATTCCGGAGATTTAGAATTCCCCAGCCATTTTGTTCTTTGTTCTACAAATTGCACCTTGGCTGACAAGGTGAGTGCCATGGTCTGCAGATGGGTCAGACTTCCAGAGGAAGTTAAACCTAAGCTTATCAATGTCTTTTTGAATTTGCTTTGGCATATG
>JAMKQA010003954.1:0-17452 GCA_024699735.1 Posidonia australis
GTCTGTCGGTCGTCACAACGACTGCGTCGTTGGGTGGACTGTGGAATCGATGTGGCACAGCGGTGCCTCGGTGATGGACTGACGGAGTGACGATGGATCGTGGTCCGTAGACAATCGGAGTGATGCTGATGGAGGCACCGTCGACGGTTGCACTTTCCAAGAAGAGAGGACGAGAGAGTGGACGACGGGCGGAAGAGGAAGAGTCGTCGATCTGGTCAAGACTTGAGGGAGAGGGAAGATGAAGAGTCTACGGATGCATATGCATGGGAGGGAATAACATAGAGAGAAATAATGTTATATGGGGACTATTTGCACAAAAATATCTATACTATAGTGTTTTATTTTTTCAGTCCAATGGGGACAAAGCCCCCACCTACATCCGCCCCTGGAAAAAAGGATGAATCTTCATAAAATGCCTTCTCTGCACCTTGGAAGCTTGCCCTTTAACTTTTTTGTACAGAACTTCCTAGAATTCATCCCATGATCGTGCAATCCCGGTTATGATGATAGCCCCCCCCTCCCATACCTCTCTGGTCACCTTACAATTAATAAGCAGATTCTCAATAACCTCCTCCTCTTCTCCACATAAGCGGCATAAGCAGCATGCTACATCCCTGTACTTATCCAGTTGTCCCAATATGATTTTGTTAATATTTCCATTTGCTACCAACCACATGAACATGCGAATTTTCAATGGTGATTCGCATTTCCATACCACTTTGTTTATGTAATTTTTATTTAACTTTGTTTAATAAAATATTTATTTTGTAAACTAAATGTTTACTTATTTTAATCTAATTTTATAATTTTTAAAAGTGTAAATGGGCCTTGCTTGGCCCACCCTGGTTTTCCAAAGGAGGGCCGAGCTGTATTTCTGAGCCTGCCCCAAGCACAGCCTGTGAAGAAACCAAACCAGGTGGGACCACCCTGGGGCCCTCCAACGCTAATGTTTCACAGTTTGGGCCAGTCTGACACAGGGCCAGTTTTACACCTCTACTTCTGTCCAAGGACTAGGCTAATGGCTATCATACAGTTAACAAATTAATGTATATATCATGAGAATCAGATACCCTTACACTTGCACAATATTCAGGTAACTAGTTGAAAATGGTAATGGAAGTTCTGAAAATGGAAAGGAAAACTAACTTAATAAGGAGCAACTGCCGATCTGATTCTGAGGAAATGAATTCATCATTGTCTTGTGAGATATACGGGCTGGACTTATCTTCCAGATGATGACGATCATTAGTTAGCCGCATAAACTCTGTTTGTTTAACATTCATATTTGAACTCATCAGGTTGCTTGTTTGTTTTCCCATTTCTAAACCTTTCCTCACATTGCTCACCTACAATAGCAGCAGCAAGCAAACGAAAATCAGGATGGTTGAAGTTAACAAATGAAATTAAAAATTTGGAAATAGGAAAAACCTAAGAAAAATGACAAGCAAGAGTAGCACCTGATTGCGGGCCAAACCAGTCCATCTCTTTCTTTTTTCAAGCTCAACTTCATCTATTCTATAATAAGCTGGATCTTTTGCAGCTACAGCTACAGCTTTGTCTAATTCATCAACCTTTCTATAAAAAGGTGGCATTTTAGGAAAAGCATGATGGTAAATTAATAAAACAAAATCCAGCATAATTTGAGGATGTTTGCTTCATGATATTTCCTATAATTTGGGTACAACCCTACTGTCAATCTTCATCTAGGGAAAAACTTTTTCACTTGTTATGTATTCTAACAAAGTTTTCCTTGTGGAGGGGAAGGCGCTAATAATTGGCAAGGAATGATGCACATTTCAATTCCAGCATAATGAGAACGAACGGAATTTCAGGCATGGTACCTGCCATTCAATACTTTCACAACTGGCGATAAGCTCTCTGTTCAGATGTATATATTCTCTAGTGCTTGGTGAAGATTGCTCCCACTGGTGAAAAGCAGATTCCAATTTGCCAATCTGACCAAAAAAACATTTGTATTGTAGTCAGCACTTAGCAAAAGTTTGGAAATAATTGCAAAAGCTACAATATAGAGGTATACTAAATGTTTCCAAAATCGGTGAAATGACATTTTCGAATTTAGCTGGACTCATTTAGAGAACATACAGACAACATATACTTATCAGAGCATGCAATACAGCAAATGCAAGCTTTAGGAATAATCTATCTAAATTCAGAAGAATGTGGAATTTAGTGCAACATCCAATATAAGCAACGTAACATGGCTTGTCTTTAAAGTAATTTCTTCTTTACATGTCATGCATGATGCACAATAGACGCAATCAAATTGTGGAACTTATATATACCTAGGCA
Source organism: Posidonia australis (assembly GCA_024699735.1). Lineage (NCBI taxonomy): Eukaryota > Viridiplantae > Streptophyta > Magnoliopsida > Alismatales > Posidoniaceae > Posidonia > Posidonia australis. The sequence goes on from JAMKQA010003954.1 coordinate 2,311, forward strand.
ATCTTGGAAGCCCTTGATCAAGCAAAACAAACAGGATCAAAGCCTCTCAAAATCATCAAATGACTACCACCAAAGCTCACCAGATTCATTCAACTGCTGTACCTCAAGCTTTTACCAAACTGAACATACAAACAAAGACAAAACTATCCCAAGGTATGAGGTCAACACCATTACCTTGACAACAAGCTCTCTGGCTTAATAACATCAACTGAATAATACCTTGGTAACCCAAGCTTGCCCCATGCTAAATAGAAAGGTAGCTTCCACTTATGAAAAATGAACCTAAGAAGAACCCTGACACATGATAAACCATATACAATGGCCATTGAAGCCAAGGTGAGGCCATGACCTAAGCCATGCACGCACAATGGCGAAGTGATAACTTAGCCAGGCACGGGAGTTGCGGACAAGCTCATTACATGCCAAGCAAAACACGAGGTGATTCAGAGCCAAGCAAACTATGATGAAAGGGAAACTGAAGGAATAAACCAACCATGTCCAACACCACTAAAAACAAAACTAGATCATACCCTACGAATTGGCAAGCAAGGACGACAACTAGGTCAAGCACACAAAAGACAAGGTTAAGCTCACACCAAGCCAAGTCAAGGTGAACCAAATCTAAATTAAGTCAACCCACACTGACCCATGGTATGGCCACCCCTAGGCAATAGCCACCGCAACCAAAATGAGACCATTACTGAAGCCAAGACCAAACACATGACAAGTTCAGTTGAAAGCAAGTCTAAGCATAGTCAACACAAGCCAAGGTGGCCAAGGCTAAGGTAATAGCCAATTAGGATCAAACTGAGTCTAGCCGCCAAACTAAGTCCACTTCAATCCTATGTTGATATAGCGATACTTAGCCTATTCCAAGCCCAACCTCCTAAGGAACCTTCTGTACTACACTTGCAAAGAATGTACTAGTCCAAACTTCCATTACCAATCTAGATTAACCATTACACACACTTGCCATGCCTTATCATCTTTCGTTCATCCATAAATTCATTTCACTTAATTTCAAACACTTGCAACATTAGATGTATTTTGCTTATGCTTCCTTCCTTTTGTGGTAATAATATTGTCACTATCCTTCCTTGGGTATAAGTATAACAAACACTATTTTATATTTTCTCATGGATTGTTGCACCTTCAATATAGTCTCCTTGAGTATATGTAAGGTTCGCTTATTTAAATATGAATGGTCAGGTCAACCTAGTAAGAGAAAGTCCTTCAGGAATTACCAATGGCATACTACAACTACTCCAATTTTTGGAAACTCTAACTGACGTATTTTTATGTATCCACTGCAAGGCACCTTATCTCACCAACCCTTGACTGAAAAGAAATCATTTTCTGCATAGAAAGTAAGGAAACCATAAGAAAGAATATACTAAGAATCTTTAGGTAGTGCTTCGCATAAAAAAAAGTCAACCAAAATAGGTCCACCAAAATGTCTTTTAGAGCATCAAAGAAAAAGGATTTATTAAAAATAAAACGAAAATAAAGCACAAATTCATGCACTTACTAAAAGGATAAGAACCAATAACAAAAGCAAAGTCCAACACAAAATGAGAAACAAAAGGAAACCATAGAAAAGCCAATCCATCCAAGCCTAGATACCCAAGACAGATTCATCCAAGTGCATGCAGGTCGTGGCTGATCATGGATTTTCTTTCCTTTTGTGCCACATTTCTCTTAAAAGGTTGAAGGGAGATAGTGCATCAAGCTACTCGCAAGGGCCAACTTGATCCTCTTCCCCAGCGATCTTAGATGAGGAAACCGTAGGAGAGCTAGCAACTCCAACAATCACAATTCTTGCTTAGAACCTCCATAGAAAAGGTTATTTTTTTTGTAGCCAATGTCTCTACAAGGTAGCATGTGAAACAATAATCAAGATATTAGGACGACAACCCTAAAAAATGCTCATGAAGCACCAAACCTGGTAAAACTCTGCAACTGATGATGACTACTCTGAAACATCTAGCCTTACTCTAAGAATCCTTGGCCATCTGTTTTGTATCAACAAACAACATGATCAAATGCAATAGGTCTTCTCCAATTGGAACAAAAAGCACACCGACTAGCAAAATGAAACTATTCTTCCCAAGTACAATTAAATCAATACAGGCCATGGGAAACCTACCACATAAAAATTGCACCTTCACTGGGGCCTAATTGTAAGAAACATGTCTGAGTGCAAAAGACCTTGACACTGCCTCCAATAATAAAATTGAAGAAGAGAGAGACTTCACACTAAAAGATCCACCCTTTCTCACAAACATGAGCAAAGGAAATAATGGATTTCCTCTCCGTCGAGAAACCATCAAAACTTTGAATCCTAGCCAATAGTAGTATCTACACATATATAATATTTAATGAGGATCGGAGAAGATGATGTAGAGATATGAGATGGAAGTGACAACTTTACAGAGGGAGCGACCCACCTGCCTTCCAAAATCAAACCCAATTCCTTGTACATCATGACCACAATAATTTTCCAAAAGAGTAAGACTAAACATTTTACTCAGTCACATTGGTTGGCTTAACCACGTGGTGAGGATGTACACTAAGCCCTGGTCTAAATTGGAGTATCCTTTGGAATGATGGTTAGAACACAGCCCCTTAATCCCTACCTAAGATCAGTCCAAATCTCATATCTACAAGATAGGATGAAACCTAAGGATTTTATCGATGGTTTCAGCCGATGCTTGAGATATCTGTTTAACGAAAGTTCACTTTTGAGGTCCTCACCTCTACGGATTCTACAGCACCATGTGAAAAGCACTCCATATTGGCTTCTTTTCTCCATTAATCCTCTCCTCATTTCCAAATGAGAGGATGATGACAATCCTCAAAAACTCTTTAAAAGCCCAAATGCAAGACCTTAAGCAGATAAAGACATAAATGGCACAGGCTGCATTTGCATATCCACAACAGCCTATTAGGGACAACTAAATCAAGTGAAGTCCATAACAGACTTAATCCTACCTGAATATGAAAGTGACCAAGTTTTCGAAGTTGATTCCATCTACCTAACGATCATTCCAAAGAGAGTATATAGGATATAAATAAGAATTGCCATGTGACCTTCCTCCACCTTCTTTTCAACTATTTAAACCCGTTTCGAACTACTTTTTGAACTACAAGACAGTTTTTCTGTCAAAAGCTTTTTTAGTTCAAAGTCACAGAAAAGCAAAGCTCTAGACAAAACATGAAATATCCTTTTAGAACTGCTTTTCTCGGAAAAGTGGTTTTTAACAAAAGCTACAATTCTAAGTGTAGTTCCAAAAGGAGCCTTAAAGGAGAACATGGCGACATCATTAATTTTAACAGAGACCTAATCCTAAGATGACAGAACTAATCATGTGCATAAATGTAAATATATCACCTTTCAAAAACCTGTCCATAGCCTTAATTTCGGTTACAAAGATACCTCATCCTTTGTGCCTACTCTTCACCTTTAAGAAGGGAAGAAGGGACAAAGTGTATGGAAGAAAAGGAAAGGAGATAGGTTAGAAATAGAGCTCCATTTCCACCAAATTTGCTTAAGTTAGCCATCATTCCAAAAGAAAAAGGAGGAAGAAGAAGGACACCTTCCTTGGTAGGACAGATGAGTTCTTCCATCTCATCATAGAGTACCTCGATAGGGTCATTTCAATTCCTAAGGTCATCAATCGTCTCTAAGATCTTTTGGGTGTCCAAAATACACCATAGGTTAGGCTTTTTCTAAAGGCTATTGAGGCACCCACCTAGGTGCCTGGGTATCATAGCACACCCAATGTTTCTCACAACTGACCAGATCCATGTATTTTAAACAAAAACCTAGGGATTTTCAGATTGAAAATCCTATCCCCAACCCTAAAACTGACGGTTGCCCCTCTCCCTCCAGCCTGCAAACGTCCTTCGACAACCTCGACCCCTTCCTATAGCCTCTTTCTCCTCCTCCAGTAGCTTTTTTAGCCATCTTCATGGAGTTCTTCAATGAGTTTACATCTTTCTCCTTATATCGACAATGATAATTTTTCACAACCTTTTTGTTATTGTCCGTAAAGTGGGGAGAAAAAAATAATGTACATTACCGTTGGACCACCTATTACATATATATATAAGATAGAATATAAATAGATATCCAATTACCCTATTATACAAACCAATACACTATATTCTAGTAAGCCCAGCACTCCACCTCAAGCTAGAGCATATATATCTATTATACCCAGCTTAGTACAAAGATATTCATATATCCCAATACTTAATCTTAGTGAAAATATCTGTAAATTGGTCAAAGGATTTTCTATAAATAGTAGAGATAACCCCTTACATCACCATATTTCAGACAAACATAATGATAATCCATCTCTATATGCTTGGTACACTTATGAAAAATTGGATTGTTAGCGATATAGTCAACATAATTGTCACAATAGAAAGGCATGAGCACATCAATAGAGAAATCTAAATGTATCAAGAGAGAGCGGAGCCACATAATCTTACAAGTAGTCTATGTCATAGATCAATATTCTAACTCAGTACTGAATCTAAAGACAACATTCTACTTTTTACTGCACTATGTAGCCAAATTTCCTCCAACATAAGTACCATATCCAGAAGTAAACTTTCAATCTCTTCTATCTCCTACATAGCTAGAGTCTAAGTAAGCTTCAATACACAAATGATCATATTTTTATAGACAAGTCCTTTACCAGGAGTCTTCTTAATATAAGATAACACTCGTAAGGCTTCTAGCCAATATACTATTCTTGGTTCCTGTATAAACTGACTAAGTACACCAACAATGTATACACTATCTGAGCGTATGACAATCAGATAAATTAACTTCTCAATCAGCCGCCTGTATCTACTAGCATCCTCCAAAAGAGGTGACGAACTATCTCAGAAATCTAAACTCTGATTAAATGGAGTAATCTCTGATTTACACCCCAAGAGACCTATTCCCTACAAAAGATCCAATACATATTTCCTTTAGAACAACGCCATCCTATCTCTAATGTAACCAAACTCAATACCCAAGAAAGACATAAGTCTACTCATGTCCTCTGTGACAAAGTGCTTCTGCAAATAATCCTTTGTCCTCTAGATACCTGTAATATCACTGTCAATCAACAGAATATCATCCACATACACAACCAGTATCACATAGTCACTATCCATACGTCTGATCTACAGCACAACATCAAAAACCACAATTAACAATAATACTGTTGAATTTCTCAAACCAAACACGTAGACTTTGTTTAAGATCATAGATTGTTTTTAAAACAAATTTAATTCTTTCCCTGAACAACATACCCAAGGAGTTACTCTATATACACCTACTCTACAAAATCGTCAGACAAGAAAGCATTCTTCACATCTCCCAAGACTGGTTCACTACAATGGAGTGGATGATCCTTATGGAATTCAATTTGGTTACAGAAGAGAAAGTCTCAGAGTAGTCAACATTATACTCCTGTGTGAAGTCACGTACTACCAAATGTGTTTTGTACCAATCCATCATGCCATCAAACTTGTATTTAATAACAAACACCCATCTATAGGTGACAATATTAGTTCCTTTCAGCCTAAGAACCAATTCCTACGTTTCTCAAGACACTAGAGCCTGCATCTCTTCATCCATAACCACCTTCCACCATGGCAGTAAGATGTCCTCTTGGTAGTTCCTGAGAAGTGACTCAGAAGCAATGGACAATGCAAAGGCACAGAACGCAAGATGAAGTCTAACATAGCTAACAAAATTTGAAATGAGATGTGTAGTAAAAGCACGTGTACCTTTCCTAATGGTAATTGGCAAATAAAGGTGTGTGGGTGGCAGATCGACAGAAGGTGAAGAAGAAATGCTTGGAGTGGGACGTGGTCGTCAACAATATACCTATAAAGAACAAGACACCTCTTTTTCTATAGTAATAGTGTCAATGGCATTAATATCATAAGACTCTATAAGTGAGGGTAAAGGAATACTCTCAAATGGAGAATCCACACTATCAAAGAAACGCTGAGTCTAAAAAAAGGTAACAACTGTAAAGACAATGTACTTTCTAGTAGTAGGGATGAAATACTAACACCCTCGTTGAGTACGAAAATATCCAAGAAACACACAGCGAATAGATCTTGGTGTCAATTTATCCAAATTCCGTGTCAAATCCTGAACAAAGACAACGCAACCAAACACCCATAGAGTAAGAGGAAAAATATCTATATCAGAACATAACCATTGAAGTGGAATCTCCCCTACAAGTAGGATAAATGGTAAACGATTGATGAGATAGAAGGTTATAAAAACTACATCAGACAATAGGTATACTTGGAAATATACATCTCAAGCATGATGGACCGAGCAGCATCAAAAATATGTCAATGTTTATGTTCGACAACACTATTCTGTTGAAATGTACGTGGACAAGAAGTTTGGTGTATACCATCCAAAGATTCACAATAATTTTGAAGGTTTATTTGAGTAAATTCCAAAACATTATCAATACAAAAAACTTTAGGATAAATAGAATATTGATTTATTATTTTCACACAAAATTTTTTGATAGCATCAAGAACACTGATTCTATTTTTTAACAAATAAACCCATAACACCCTAAAGAAATCATCAATAAACATAATATAATATCTATAACCAGATACAAAAGATATTCTAACAGGACCCCATACATCACAATGAATTAAACAATGAATTAATTTAAAAAAACTTGACTGCAAACCACACGAAGACTACGAAAGGTAGCACAATAGTGCTTACCTAACCCACAAGGCTCACACTAAAAAGAAGAAACAGATATCCATAGAATAGTCTACTGTAATTTTTTGTGAGATAAATGATCCAACCAACAATGTCATATGAGTGATGGTTTTACTGTAGAAGCCAATGACAAATCCTCAAGGTAGCTCATCTTTGACCAATAAGTAGATTCCTTGGCCTTTCTTACGCCTCAAACCAATCCTTTTCCCTATCTACAGGTCTTGAAAATATGGTGAAAAGGAAAGAAATTTACATAACAATGGAGTTGTTTGGTAATGGAACTAATAGATAAAAGATTAACTAGAAATTCTGGAACATAGAAAACTTTGTCTAATGTTGACTGAAACGTAGCACGAATAGTATCTTGTACAAAAGCACGATAAGTCTTACCATCAGTAATAAAAACTAATCTAATATCTAACAACTGGGATATACGAGAATAAACATCACAACTACCTATCATATGAGAGGATGCTCCTGAATCTATAATCCAAGAACTATCCCTAAAGGCTAACAAACCAGAAGTATCTGAAGTCAAGGCAGTAACATGTGATGCCATAACAGTAGAAGACTGGCCCTCTCTAAACTAGAGGAACTGAACGTACTCATCCTGAGAAAGTAACACTGACGAACATGCAGTAGGAATAACTACAGTTGTACTCTGTGTCTCAATGGAGACCTATGCCTAATCTAGTCTCCCAAACTTTCCCAACAGTAATCTAATCTGTAGGTAGTGCGACCACAATGCTCATATAGAAGACGACCTCTATCATCTGTCCATCCACAACCTCCTCTTTGACCAGAACTATGACTAAAACTACAACCGCGACCACCAGTAGCAGTCATGATAGAGTGATCTAAAGTACAAGTAAACATACTAGTGGAAACACCAAGAACCTAGGCAAATGTGCTCTCAAGACTAGGGATAGAATCTACACCAAGAATCTGACCCAGACTTGATATGAGAACTCCAGAGTCAAACTAAAAAGGTAGGCTACAACAGCAAATTCCTTACGATATCAACACATCGTAATAATCTCAAATGTCAATGGATATAAATCAAGTTCATCCAAATGAGCCCAAAGCGAAGTAAAATGATCCTACACTAAACCGTCTCCCATTTTTAATGTGAAGATATACTCATATATCTCAAAAATCCGAGAAATATTCTTCTCGTATCCATACATCTGCTTCAAGGTATCTCGGATTTTTTTTACAGGGTGTAGAATCATCACACCCCAAACAACCATCAATTCCATATTGTTTATCATCCAATAGACAATAACTGAGTCATCGACATACCGATCTTTATATGTACCATTTTTTACATTATAAGGAGGCTAAGTACTTGATCTTGTAATGTACAGTAAGGAATGTCTCAAAACTTTGTCCACAGCAAGTAATTCTTTCCATTGAATTTTTCAAAAATCCCACTCATATTTTTTAATAAGCAATTCCCTAGAGGCCATGCTGATTTGCAAAAAATATGATCTGAATACTACTGTCTATATCCAAATCGAGCAAAAAATACCGCTAAATATATTGTAAAGCGGTCTAGAAACCTCTGGGAGATAGTAAACCAAGTGGACAACAAAAAATCACCCTCAGTAGTAGTAGTATAGGACTTATACAATCCTTTTCATGGACTGCATAGCAGTAGGAGCCACCGACGACCCTAACGAACCGCTAGACAAGTCCTACAGCCTGCCTAAAGCCACTGAAAAGGTTTGGAGCAGTCACCGACAACTGTGGAGGGGCATACCGACCCTAGCAACGCTAGTAGATGGGGCTAGAGGCCCTGTCAAGGCCAACCGAAGGGGCTGGAAGCCCTATTAATGCCAACGAAAAGGGTTGGAACCCTTGTCGACAATGGCTGAAGGCAAAGGAGATGTTGGAGACATCAGTGGAAGAGGCAAAGACATTTGTCGATGGCAGAAAAGAGACCAGGTTGTTGCTGAAAAGTTGACCAGAAGCCCTGGTCGACGTCGGAGAAGGTGGTCGGTAGCTGAGAAACCCTAAGGTTTTCTCTTGTGCTCTAGTACCATGTAAAGTGGGGAGAAAAAATAATGTATATTACCATTAGACAACCTATTACACATACACACATATATATATAAGATAGGATATAAATGGATATCTAATTACCTTATTACACTAACCAATACAATATATTCTAATAAACCCAACATTGTCTTTTATTTAGAAGTTAATTTGTAACTTTAAAGTTGTTTAATTATTGTATTTTACATATTGGCAATGTTAATTGGTGTTTACTTAAGTTTAAAGTAGATATTAACGCATAATTGTATTTGACATTGTATTGTTTACTTAAGTTTAAGTGCATATATAAAATCTAAAATAATAAGAATTTAATTAATAATATCGCCTAGGCACCCAAGCTCAACGCCTTGGTGCCTTAATAACCGTGCTTTTTCTCTCTCAACTCTAGCTATTCTTGCATTTTGTTACATCTTCCTCTTTTGCATGCATATTTTGCACTCTATTCCCACCCACATACAACATATACACATTCCACTTTCATTCCTTCTTTATGCCCAACCATCATTGTAACTTGAAGTAGACACACCACAAAATACGGCCTACTAGTTCACGAGGCTGACTGCACAATTACTATTTATTTTTCCCATTAGTTTAGTCTTTACTTTTCCTGTACTATTAATATTGTTAGACCATTGCAGAGCACACTGATTTCACACCATTCCTCACTTTGCACACACCATTCCCTAGTGTAAGCACCAAGTAAAACTCACACTATGGACCCTTCAAACTCATAAAGCTAAAGGTGTAGTCTTGCACTTCAGACATCACCTTATTCACTATGAGATAATCAACATGAGGCCCTTGTACAGCTAATGAAGCTTTCAGATATCACCTTAGCTTGCACATACCATTCCACAATTAAACACCAACTACAAGTCATCCTACAGACTTCTCCAATTCATAAAGCTAAGGATGTAGTCTTGCACTTTACACATCACCTTATTCACAAGGACATTAGTAAAATGAGGCCTTTTTTGCTCTCTAGATAAAGTTTCTCTTTTCTTTATTTAGCAGTCGAAAAAGAAAATGTTATTTCAAAAATGAAAATAGAAAAATTACAACAAAAACTGCAGTCTTATCAAGTGGATAAGGACTGCATGCAAAACAAAATAAAAACGGAAATGGAACCAATAGTAAAAGCAACACCATAACCAGTCTACAATGCAACCAAAACACCCAACCATGTTGAGATAGATTACACAGTATCAACCACCCCTCTACTAGGGTTAGACCATTCAATCACTAATTTAAAGATCCACTCTTTCCGATCTTGTTGAGACATCGAAACACCTTTGAAAATTCAACAATTACACTCCAACCAACAAGCCCACCATAGTGCATGCAGCAGCAAACTCCGTATCATTTTCTTTCTACCCCCCAAGCCTCTCCTACAAGTTTCAAGTTCCAAACATCGTTGCAAATTTCCTACAACAACCCTTCTCTTTCGGAAGAATGTCTATCGCCTAGGATTCACATCTCCACCACGAAACATAACAAAAGGATGTCCTTATGCCACGGCTCTATGTCATTTCAGATCTTATCCTCATTCCAATTGTATGACACAAGTAAAGAGAAACTCCATTATAGGTGATTTGTAGATGCCATCCTTAGAGACGTGTATTGTATGTACATTACCTTCTACTTTCATACCCAAAAATCCTAAACCTTTTCACTCCTCCCCCTCCTTATCATTTACGAAGGCATACATGACCATCGAGTTAGAAATAGCAAAGGCACTCTCCCATTTTTCGACTCTTTCTTCCTATTGGGCAGACGGTCTGACACTCAATGAGACATGCAATGCTGAATAAACCAATCCCAATTTCCTGGTAAAGGAACCCCAAAAAACAATTGAATAGTCCTTCAATCTCATACAAATTGTTGACTTTCAGAAGCCAAGTCTCAATGTGTCAAACACTTTTCTCTACCGTTTTGACAGACGCTAACATTTTCCTCCATGACTGCAAAGATGGACGTAAGTCACGCAACAGAAGTATCCACCCCAATGACCCAGGAAAGTTTTTATTTTGATTTAGCTTGTATCAATGATAGGGACACGGTGCATCCTCAAATGAATTAGTAAGTATCAGATTAAGATGTTTTCAGCGCAATCAAAGCAACAAGAAAAAAATTGGCCTCTGGAAGCATGTTAAAACAGGACCAGGGCATTGCAAGCAACATTTGACCTACTATGCCACCCCCTCATTAGGGTTAAGCAAGCTAAGATCATAAATTTATGTTGGAGGGGAGTCAAATTAATAGGACCTAGAGCAGCTATCACTGCTTTAGCAGGTGGACCTGTCACCATTGAAAATGTCTTCAGTTCATTGATTCATTCCATAGAAAAGAAATCCTTCATTAGCTAAACAATTATTTGCTAATGCAATTTACCCCAATGATGGCATTTTTAATCTCATTCGTTTTCTAAATCGTGCAAATTAATATAAAAAATTTAGCTTGTTTTCCAGATACATTTATCATAAAGTTGATGGAAATTAGGAAATTTTACCTAAAAACTAGCAATTTGGAAAAAATTAAGAAGTCCCACTAAGGTTTGCATAGCAAATATGACATATTTCAGTGGTTCTGTATGCTCTATCATTTTTTAGTCTTTACATATTACAATAATAGCAGGGGTAGAATGAAAACATATCAATTTAAAGCCACATCTATTTCCATTCCTTTTCATCTGTTTAAGTGAGCTCTTTTGACAATTTCTGAATACCATCTTGAATCTCATATACCAACAAATGTTTTCGTGCACTATTTCAAGCAACTCGAATAACGAAAGGGAATATTGCACCATCCGCAAGTTCTAGATTTTGAATAAAAAGAAAGCTGTGAACATCATAACTATCATAACTATGAATAAGCTAGTAAAAACACTACAGTACTAGATAATCCAACATAAAGAAAAGGGCGAAATGGACTCACAGAGTCCTGAATTTCCTCCTTGACAATGTAAAATGGATCTTGAGCAGACATCATCTTACCACCTACCTGTTACAGTTACACAAAACATCTAGTAGATCAAAAGGTCGTTGCCATTGAGCACATAGTCTGCCTAGATGCAGATCCATCCATTTTCTGTCTAATTAAATTACAGAAGTGCTTACCAAGCTGAGATCCGCAGGGAGGGAAAGGAGACCAAGAGATCGGAGGAAAGGGTTGAGGATATGTGGTACTGGATCCGACGAGGACGGGGGCGACAAGTGGCTTTCCGATCGGTTTCTTGATTTTGTAGGCTGGGAATTGGGATGGAAGGGAAAGAGCGAAAAGAAAAAAAGTGGAACGGCTGTGCAACATCCACTGATGTGGGGGGAAAAGAATGAGCAAGGCCTAGTGGCCTGCTGCCGTGACTAATTGGGCCGGGTAGACGGACCGGATCTCCGATCTCATGCAGCTGAACAGCGTTCAAGGTGGGGCCCTGCTGCCATGGGAGGTGGACGCCGCTGCGTTCACATCGTCCCCATCTTCACCAGTAGGTCGTCGTTCTCTAGATCAATGAGGGGACCATCTTCTCCATGCAAATGGTTAATACTTATTAGCAGTAAGGCCTGTAATGTCACTTCCCAGGAACATCAACAATGGTAGTGTCACCTGAGAACAAGTTGAGACTCAAATCTGAGAAAATATTTACTGGAGTTAGTGGAAGCTATTATGAATTACTGAATAAGAAGATATTTACAAATAAGATTGAAACACAGATACACCAAAGAATAAACACAACAATGAAACAAGGTAAATTTGAACGTAATTCAAGACACGTCTGACCTTCTAAGTAGAGCTCAAGTTCTGATAATAGCGACGAACCTACTTTTTACCCTCCTCCTCTTATTTATACTGCATGTATTCTTTGACCCACTCCCTTCGCATGACGAAGCAATTGGTACGTTTCGACCTCTAGATCCTCTACATGTCCGAACCAACTCCTCCATCTCTTGCCCCATCATCCCAACAACTTTGGACCGGTCGTTGCCCAGTTCGCCCTCGCCTCTTCTAGCCACACTCGTGACAACACCCTCCCGCTAGCAGGAACCTTGTCCTCAAGATTCAACGACAAGAAGCGCTACTACAAGTCTTGGTATACCTCCTATGTGGTTGAAGCTTCGTCCTCATTCTCCCACTGGATTAATACCTTTGTTACCGCCTGGTGGTTTCTACGTCTCATCCGGTGACTCAAGATGAAAGCCAGTTTCCTGTTTGCCAAATCATCCAAGTTCACTAGAACGTCTGGGGGAACAATGACAGTCACTAGGCTGACCTTTCTTCATAGCTGAGAGACGTGAACTGTTGGCTGAATTTGAGACCCTGGGGATAGCTGCAGTTGATAGGTGACCGTTCCTACCCTTTCGAGTATTTGAAATGGACCATGGTAAGGGAGCTCAACTTCTGGTTGCCACGAGAGATCACCGACCCTTGTCGATACGGCTAGAGCTTAAGAAACACCCAGTCCTCCACTTGATACTCTCTTTATGTCCGGTGCTTATCAACAAACTGCTTCATTCTATTCTGAGCTCTGGCAATATTGTGTTATAACAATGACAAGATTTGATCTCTAAATCTCAAGTCTTGATCCACTGCTTCCACCTGCGATCGTCTCTGGCACATGAGATAGTAGTTGGGGTGGTGCCATTTGTTATAACAATGACAAGATTTGATCTCTGACAGAGAGCACTCCATATAAAGCTTCAAAGGGTGTAATGTTTGTGGAGGAGTGTACCATGATATTGTACCAGTACTCTACCCAAATGACCCACTTACTCTATTGTTTCGGGAGTGAAGAAGTAAAACACCTAAAGTATGTTTCTAGGCATTTGTTAAGGACCTCTGTCTACCTGTCTATTTGAGGGTGGTATGCGGAGCTAAAGCAGAGTTTAGTGTCGCATTCCTTCTATATCTCCATCCAAAATTGACTAGCGAAAGTGGCATCTTTGTCATTAACGATCCTCTGAGGAATCCCATGTAATCTCACCATCTATGTCGTGAAGGTTTGAGCGATCTCCTTAGCCATGTATGGGTGCTTAACAGGAATGAAATAGCCAAACTTTGTCAATTGATCCACCACCACTAGGATGACAGCCTTCCCTCTTGACATTGGCAATCCCTCTATGAAATCGAAGTTAATATTAGTCCAACTGCTTTTGGATATGGGGAGAGGTTGTAGAAGCCTTACCGAAGATAGATTGTCGTATTTATTTCTCTAGCATATGTCACACTATTTCACTTTTTTTTTTACATCTTTCAACCACCCTCTCCAATATACATTGCTTTTCATCCACTTCACACTTTTCTCAAAACCTGAATGTTCCCCTATAAGCGTGTCATGGAATTCACTGATGATTCTACTCCTCAAGTCTACCTCCTTCATCACCATGACTCTACCTTTGTAGAAGAAGACCCCTTCTCCCAGGTGATATTTATTAGCATTCAATTATCCTTGTTCCCATCTTCTCAATAGGTTCTAGTATTCTTGAGAATGGCCACAGTTCCTTTTTATCTCCTCAAACCATTGTGGGACAACCACTGAGATGGCCTGCAAGTGTGGATCCTCCTCCTTCCTAGAGAGAGTGTTTGCCACCTTATTGCTGACTCCTGGCATGTATTCCACTATGAAGTCAAAACCCATCAGTTTAGCTAGTCATTTTCCCTTGAAGTGGAGTATGTACTTGCTGCTCCATCATATACTTGATGCTAACTTGGTCCATGCATAGTACAAATGGTCTTCCAAGCAATAGTGCTCTCCACTTCCTGATAGCTGAGAAGATAGATAGCATTTCATTCTCATATGTAGAAAGGTGAAGTTGCCTACCTTTGAACTCCTTACTCATATAAGTGATAGGATGTCCTTCCTACATAAGGACTGCACCCATACCTAGCCCTGATGCATCACACTCCACTACAAATGTCTTGGAAAAATCTGGCAAGCTTAAGACTGGTGCATTGGTTAATGCCTGCTTAAGACTCGTGAAGGCCACTTCTGCTTCCTCGAACCACTTGAAGGCTTCTTTCTGCAACAGCTTTTTCATATGTTGGGCTAACTTCCCTCAATCCTTTATAAATCTTCTATAATACCCTGTTGAAAAATCTATAAATACATTTTGATGATAACAAATGATATGTGATTAAATGTTATATAATCACTTCAGAAAATATGAAAAGCATTGATGAAAGCAAAATATTCTATTATATATGTATTTGGACTTACATGCCAAGATAGAAGCTTTTTGGAGCTTATATCATTTTCGGCATACCGAAGTTTTTTGGTATTCCGAATCAGGAATAATCGGAACATTGCTCGGAGCACCG
>JAMKQA010003955.1:0-17197 GCA_024699735.1 Posidonia australis
AATGGGTTTGGGGCTCGGTTTAAGGGCTGATCGCATCCAAAGCAACATAGGGACACTCATTCCTGGGTTACCTCAAAATCGGGGTGTCTACAACCGGCGAATGGACTACACCCTAGTTGCGCACTTAAAAACACACAAGCAAATAAAATACTGGTGAGTGACATCTAAGTTACCCAGTACATGCTCAACTACGGAAACCATGAGAAAACACTATTCTCTATCAGTTATAAAATAATTTCACAAACTCTGGAAATCATTATTCCAAAACCATGCCATTTCAAAACCATTTCTTTTATTCAAATCTCATGCATTTTCAACATTTATGTATTTCGAGAAAACCATACTCTCAACCAGATCCAACCCAAAACCATAAGGCCACACATGGCTCAAAACAAACACACATTGGCTGGAACTGGTTAAAAGTGGGGCACCTCTTCCGCCTCCAACTTTTCCTAGGTTTCCGGTACAAACGAGTCCATTCACTGAGCATCCACGATCATTTCCACTAATCTAGGGCAGATAGACAAATTAGCCACCCAAGCTCCAATAGGTCCTTGAGACTACCTTCTAGATCTGCACTCGACCAGGCCCTCCAACATGCACCATTCCTTAACCATCAGACTCGTCATAGCATAAGTACACCTACTTAGTGCATCAACAACCATGTTAGCCTTTCTTGGGTAGTAGGATAGACTAAAATCATAGTCCTTAAGATATTCCACCCACCTTCACTGTCTCAGGTTTAGAACCTTCTGAGTGAAGAAATACTTCAAACTCTGATGATCTATAAACACTTCAAACTATTTTCCATATAAGTAGTGTTGCCAAATCTTCAGTGCAAACACTATCGCAACCATCTCCAAGTTATATGTGGGGTAGTTTCTCTCAGGATTCTTCAATTGGCGAGATGCATATGCTACCACTTTGCCATGTTGCATTAAACATTCCCTAATTTAGTATCACGAGTATCATTGTATACTGCGAAACCCCCACTTCTAGAATGTAGGGTTAATACAGGAGATGTAACCAAATAGACTTTCAACTTGTTGAAGCTTTCCTCACATTACTAGTTCTATACAAATGGAACTTCCTTCTGTGTTAACCTTATCAGAGAGGTAGCAATCTTGGAAAAATCTTGAATAAGCCTCCTATAATATCCTGTTAAGTCTAAGAAACTTCTGATTTCTAACACCTTGAGAGGTAGCAATCTTGGGTCTATCCCAGTTATTTACAGCTTCCACCTTGGTGGGATTCACCTTTATACCTTGTTCTAAAATAATATGACCAAGGAATATGACTTCTTCTAACCAAAGCTCACATTTGGAGAACTTCGTACAAAGCTAATGCTTCCTCAGCATCTCTAGCACTGCCCTCAAGTGTGTCTGGTGAGTTTCCATATTTGGAGAGTTGACCAACACATCATCCACAAATACTCTCACAAACTGATCTAGGTAGGGTCTAAACACCCTATTCATTAGGTCCGTAAATGCGATCAGCGTATTGGTCAATTCCAAAGGCATAACTAGAGCATGTAGTGGCCATATCAAGTTTGAAATGTTGTCTTGTGCACATCTGATTCCCAGATCCCTAGCTAGTGATAACCTGGTTTCATGTCGATCTTTGAAAAGAACAAGGCTCCTTGTAGCTGGTCAAATCAATCCTCTATTTTAGGCAATAAGTGCTTGTTGTTCACAGTTATCTAATCCAACATACGATAATCTATATACAATCGAAGTGAACCATCCTTCTTCTTGACGAACAAGACAAGCATACCCTAAGTTGACACACTTGGCTTGATAAACCCTTTATCCAGTAACTCCTACAACTGCTTCCTGAGTTCTCGCAACTCAACAGGTGCCATTTGTAAGGAGTCTTTGAAATGGGATTTGATCCTAACACCAAGTGAATCTGGAACTCAACCTCCCTATGTGGCGACGTACCAGGTAACTCCACTAGAAATACATCAGGGTACTCATAAACAACTAGTATATGCTATACCCCTAGAGTCAACAAGATACAACAACACTGGTCAAATCATGCATTTCTCAAACTTATTCATGGGTTTTCCAGAAATTCTCTTTCAAATCATGCTTTTCTCAAACTCATTTTCCTTTTGAGATTTGATTAAAACCATTTTGATGTGTTCTTGGAGAAACAAATCCTTAACCAGATTCCAGCCCCAAACACAAGTTCACGCAAAGATCTAATCATAATCAAACCTCGACTGGAAACTAGCCTAAATCACAAATATTGTCATAGCTAGAATCTAGCTAAAACCAGAAGTCAAACCTTAGCTCGATTCTAACTTAAAACAACACACAACTCAAGTTAGAAAACTAGCAGTGCCACCTTGGTAAAAGGTGACCTAGCCACAATAAGTTGGCGAGGCACCAACCCCGATCCTATTGCACTACTGCACTGAACCTTCTTGTGTTGGGGGTAAGATCGTCTTAACCAACGGGCTCACTTTATCACATTTCTTTTCTCACAAGCATGGGGATGCGTTCTTCCAATGCCCCATTGGTCTCCAGACACCCAAGTCTCCATTCCTAGGCCCAGCCAACACCATCTCATAGGGTAATCCAGTCTCTTTCACCCAGACCCTAGCCTCAGCAGCCACGGCTTCAGACTAGTAACTAATCTCACTAAGGCCTTACACTCTTATCGATCATTGCTTTATCGTTACATGGATCTGAAAAAATCATGGAAATCCTTTTAAACATGCAAGTTTCTTTCAAATTATTTTGAAATATTTTCCATTACAAGAATCATTTTCCAAAAATCACAATTTAAGACATAAGGATTTCCACGAAAAACCATCACATCAAGTTCTCATATTTAAACCCTCAAAGTTCAACTTTAAAGTTCACAGATAAATGGCTCAGGAGCCTGATTCAACAGACCAAACTAGGATCGATATGTTGAAATCCCCTGATCCGGTATACTAAATTCAATTAGTATGCCGAACCAAACAAATTTCAGAAAAATGACTATCTGTCTTGAAACTGGATCGCTGAAATGGGAGCCTTGGGCGGACCCATTTCTGATGTTCCACAAATCCTACAAAAATACTTAAATCGATGTATTCTAAGTCTACTACCATTTGGAATAAGTTTCATTGAAAAACATTGAGTATAGCTTGAGATATTAAAATCAAAAGCCGACAAACCCATTAGAGACGACTATAGCTCATCTTATGAAAAATCTCTCAAAATCAATTGATAATTCCTGGAAAATTCATGGAATCATACAAATCCTTAAATCTAAGCCACACTACTCATTTTTCATGGATTCAAATTACAATTGCATTATTCTTCAAAGATTTGGGTTGAAATAGGGAAAAAAATTAGAGGCGAGACGTATACCCAAAAGCAGAATCTGACAACCCTTCTTTCCCTCCGATGATCTCTCCACTCTCTTCGACGTCCACCAGACCCTCTCGGCCTTTAGTGAACTCCCTTCCCTCTGGCGGCCACCTCCCTTCTCTCCTGACCCTATCCTTTTCTTTTCTTCTTTTCTTTCTCTAATTCTACCCCCAGTGCACTCACCTCCACCCTTCCTTCTCCTTTTTATTACTGCCACCCATTTTTTGTGGCTCGCCATCAACAACCATTGAGGATCCCAGTAGAGCAACGTTGAAGTATGGTGGAAAGCTACAAAGGTATGGTGAGCACAGTAAATGGTGGTGCCGACTATGCTACATTGTGCTTCTTTTGGCTTTTGCTTCCGTTATGGTCCCACATACATACATGAGTTATAAAATACCAAAACACCACACAGTGGAGAAATACCAGAGATAAACATTGATGTAATAGAGGAAGTGCAACATTCATCAGATCATCTAGATTATAAATACATGATTTACATTACACTGGATAACTGGTTTGCCAATCTATGATACCAATACATGGTCCCATTACGTGGTACTAGTACAAGGGTCCAAATCACAGTTGAGCCATTCTAGGTATAGATGTTACACTAGGCTACCCAGGAACTTGCACCTTGGACCCTACTAGCACCACGTCTGGGTTCCTCAAGGACTTAAACCTTGGACCCTGCTAGTACCACGTCTGGGTTCCTCAAGGACTCAAACCTTGGACCCTGCTAGTACCACGTCTGGGTTCCTCAAGGACTCAAACCTTGGACCTTGTAGTGCCCCCTAGCATTGGGGACTCAAACCTTAGACTCTTCCAGCAATCCAAGTCTTGGAGACTAACCCTTGACTCTGCTAGGTAGCTGGACAACCATGACCTCAGACTCGCAACTGACTTTTTAGAGATATTAAACACTCTTATTTTGCCAGCACAATCCTACAACTACGTGGCTCCTACCAAAAACCACAAAAAACTCTATTCAAAGCTATATGTAAATTTCCTTTCAATACTATTTTCAAACCATTTTTATATTACAATATCAACCACATAACCAACCCACTATTTAATCCACATTAAATCATTATAAACCAAACCATAGCCACCACTGGAGGGTCAGAATAGACCCCATTCTGTGATGGTAATTTGCAGGGGCTACCGGCGATGGTGATCCACGGTAGTAACCTACAGTTCACTCCAAACAGACTAGAAAACTAGAGCAAACACATTACGACCCAAAAATCTCCTCGTTTGGGAACTACAAGCGATCTCACCACAAGCGACCAAAAATTTCACAAAATATATCAAAACAAAGAGCTCGAAGTGATCTACCATTTAGGACAAAAATACAAGAATCTGATGTACATAGCTCAAGTTATGAAAATCCAAAGCAAAGGGACTTGTATGAACCCACTGTAGCAAACACAAGAAAAATCACCAAAAAATCCACTAGAAATGCCCCAAAAATTCGAAAATCTCTATCATACAACGAAAACAAGTTGATCAACACATTCCCCATCACAACTATGCATAACAAAGCGAAGAAGAGCAAGGAAGGACGTGTACCTCATTGGCGTTACTCCCCTTTCTTGACCATGAGCTTCCCTTCTTTCTTCTCCTCTACTTCTCTTCTCTAGCACCCCTCACTTCTCACCCTCTAGCTTCTCCTCCTCTCTCTCTAATCTTCCTTTGCCTGATGCCTACCTGCTATTTTAATAAGCAGTCATGCCTAACATCTTCCACAAAATACGGGCATGGCAGTCAAAAAGCATGGCATAGGTTACTAATGAGGGCGGTGTAATCTTTTGCGTAAAGATTACGGGTGTTAGTGTGTTGTTTTGATGTTTTGTCCTTTTCTACGATCCCACACATTCATGGTATGCAAAGATATCAACACAACACAGAGAGTTAAGGAAACCACAAACATAATGAGAGCAAAATAACAACAAATGTACTTGTGATTACCCAATAAATGTACATCAAAATTACTAGTAATCAAATCCCAATCCATCCAATCTAGTACGTTGTACAAATACCAAAATGTGATTAATGGGGAATTAATTCCAAGAATAGAGATCACAACATCCAACAATCTGGATAGACAAAACGTAGTTACAAGACGCATCAAGGAACCGTGGTGGCAATCCATGGTAGATATTTGCGGTAAACACCTGCAGTTGTCCTGTACAGATCGTAGGTGCTATATTACGCATACTACATCTAGGCAGCAAGGGATGATCAGAAACCTCCTGAACTAAGCATGCAAGGTCCCAATAAAACTTCATGGCATTCAAGTAAACTATAAATTAGTTCATTTTATAGCATACAACATGATTTCAATCTCAAATTACACTAAAAACTACCTTACTTGGTGTGTACAACATGGTCTATTTGGGACGTAAAACACACCAACATGTGCATCTTACACCTACAAAACTAGACAGCAATAAAAATCTATTGGAAGCTCACACCAATCTCTTCAATAAGCTCAAGGATACTGAAATTGATCATAATTGATTAGAAACTACAACATGAACTAGGAATATCATAGTTCACCATTACAATTTCAAATCTAATAAGGTGTGTACCTTACACCAAGGAAACCCAACATATGCAACAAGCTCTCAACAAACCAAAGCTCCGATCAGTCATCCGATCACTCTCCCACCCTCTCTCAGAGCTCTACCATTCCTAGTAGCTCGTACATCATCGGAAATCCAAAGGATGAGTGCATGCACGTCAAAGGAAAGGAAAGGAAAGAAGAAAAGAGAGTTTCTCAACTAAGGAACCCAAACAATAGCTACCCTACACTCAGAGTTGCAATGCCTTCCCCATCAATTCGCCTAGAGTTGCAAGAGGTCGCGAAAGTTCCACCTTCACGTCCACTTCAACAAGCAATGAAGAAAACCAAATTCTCCACTACCATGCAAACTCATGAAAAGCTTTTCTTCTTTGCCAAAACCTCCATACTCACCCTCCCTCTCAAGCTTGAAGCCTTCTGAAGTCTTGGAGAACAAAAAGAGAGAAATAATACTTTAGAGGAGAAAGTCGAGCATTACATAGACAACTGACACCACTAGAAATCTTCTAAAACTATATGACGTGTTAAATACAAGAACTAACTTATGTGTCTTACGTAAGACACAGTATGGTACGCATCTAACAAATTGAGTTGGCTACTAACAAGTGTTAAACATAGATGTCGTAGCGTCTAACATAAGATGCAAATACCTTAACGTCTAATACTCTAGAATTTTAGATTAAATTTCTAACTAAAAATGTTACCTAAAATCTGAATCATTACAAATATTCCATCAGATAGCATAAATTGAGCTTTACATATAGCTCTTTTGTGGTTTTCTTTACTTCAAGGCAAAACTAATGAAGAAAATTAATACATGGCATACCTAAAATAAAATGAACCTACAAAATAGCTGTATTCTAGGTGAAATATATCAATCAAGATGTAGGATAAGGTTGCTTCTTGCATTAATAAAATGAGTGAATGTGTTGTCCTTGACGCTATAATTTTTGATTGACAGGGAACAAACACAACAACAAGAACACAAGTTGAGCAGGAGACGAGCATGGTGGTTGGGAGTGGAAGGACTCCATTTGTACACGACAGCTCCAGGAGATGCAAATTGAATAAATATTATGATCACACTCTGGTGCTCATGGGAAAAGGAGAAGGATCTCTGCGAACCCATCCTTTCCCAACCTGCTAATTCTTAAATTTTAGGCCGCTGCCCACCAAAAGAGGCCAATAACAATAATGCTGCCACCACGTGAGTCAAATTGCCTCCCTCCCCCCTATTAGATGCTGTTCAGAGTTGGTGCAACTAAGTTTCTCATTTCAGTTATCAATTAAGCATCAACGTGCAAATAACTATATCAGAAGGAACCTAGTGGTATATTTCAAGAATAGTGATTACAAACCTGACAATTTCTCTGCTAAACACATGTCTATATGCTTAATGTAAGTCGTTAAATATACTAGTGTTATGCTTTGCCGTCTAATTAAACTTTAACAGCATGCAGCTGTCACTAACATTCTCAGTGTGTCACACCTGATACCTAATGTGTCGCACATGATCCCTACATTTCACTGGTTTTAATAAACTACATTTAGCGCAATTTGTTGATTAGAATGGAAGATATATGTCAGGAATCCAGACTAATACGAGTGCAATGTTTGCTGTCCTAATGACAAAATCAGTGACTAGTATTCCCAGAGATTTTTTTTAATACCCGATAATTATCAAAAAGGCATCCATGACCAGATGAGGTCAATGAAGCACATCAATACATAAGATGAGATTCCAAACATAGTCTGATGAGGTTTCCAACTGATATGAGACACATAAAACACACGGTTCAGCTTTCAATGCAAAGTGTTACCACCTGATCATTCCCCCCACCCCACCCCCACACCTCTTCTTTATCTGGACTTAAAAAATACCAGCCTTGGGAACTTGAAACCCCTCTTGATTCTTCCTGTCCACCTAAACCTAAAACTTTTCTCACCTCACATGATCAATGTATCCAGTCTGTTCTCTTTTCTCTCTCTCTCTGTCCAACATGTACAAAACCTAGCTATTAATGTATCTGTTCTACCGCTACACAGACTTTTGGCATTTTCTTGGAACCACACATGGTCTTTCCACATTCAATGCTTTAGCTTGTTGATTATATAAGGGCACGAATTGCATGAATTCTACAGCTTCTCGGTTCTCAGTACACCTTCCATAGCTAAACACATGACCACCACCAACGACCAGCTCTCCATGGAGCTCCCCCAAGCTTGGACTTGGAAGCTACACAACAACATTGGAGGAGCAGACTACCAACAGCGCCACCATTACTACAACCACCCACAACACTACCACCGGGAGGAGGAACAAATGCAGCACCAACGAGAGCATCTGTTCGAGAAGCCGCTTACGCCCAGCGATGTCGGTAAGCTGAACCGGCTGGTGATACCGAAGCAGCACGCCGAGAGGCACTTCCCTCTCGGCGGGGAGTCGGGGGAGAAGGGCCTGCTGCTTAGCTTCGAGGACGAGTCCGGCAAGGCCTGGAGGTTCCGGTACTCCTACTGGACAAGCAGCCAGAGCTACGTGCTCACCAAAGGGTGGAGCCGGTTCGTCAAGGAGAAGCGGCTCGACGCCGGCGACATCGTGTTCTTTGAGAGACGCCGGTCCGATGCCAAGAGGCTGTTCATCGGGTGGAAGCGCCGTGGTGATGTTGCGGTGGCGACGACGACGACGACGACAAAACATAGGAACAATACGCATGTTGCGCCGTGGAATCCGGCGCTCTTCCGAACTCCTCAGCGTCACAATCCTTCTACCAACTTCTTGTTTCCTAACGGTGCAGTTCAACGAGATTACGAAGTTCCTGAAGGTCTTTTAATCTCTACTTTTCATCTTATTACATGAAGGTGTTTTGATTAATAGACGTTAATACATGTGAAAGAGGATTCATGTTGTGATTTTCTTCCATGACGCCGTAGGCATGCTAGATCAGATGGCGATAATTCCGGTGGCAAGTTCGACGGCAACGACATATTCGAAGAGGCTGAGACTGTTTGGAGTGACTCTTGAATGTGGGTTCGACGTGGCCGAGTCGGCGGACACGATAGCGATGCACGACGGGGCCGAGGAACTCGGCCACCGGATAGAGCTCCAGCTCCTTCCCTGCAATGGCTTCTCCAGCTCCCAATTGTAAATTTTGTAACCATGAGAAGTCAATCGATAATCAACAACACGTTTTTGGGTTTTTTTTTTTTCATTCCCCCTTGTTTCAGTAGTTTCTCTTCTTGCCAAGTGACATGAATGCTTGGAATGGAAAAAATATATATAAATAAGGGAAAGATATATCGGCGTCAAATTCCCTGCCGACATGATGGTGCAGTGTGCGGATTTGAGGAGATGCAGAGAAGATGTATGTACTCAAATGACGTTTCGATTGACGTACGAATGGGAAACAGAGGCAAAATCCCAGATTTCCGGCCATCTCCACCGTCAACTACTTCTTGTTCCTTTACAACAGGGACACAATCACACAAGCTCCTTTTGGGAAGGGAGGCTACCGTGAGAGACTGGTAGTGCAAACAGGATTCACGGGGCCCCACCAGAACCTAGGGCTGATGTCATTAGCATGTTCATTCCAACAGTGACGATTGAGGAATCTCAATCTCTGGTCAATCACCGTCTAGCATGAGATAACACTGGGCCATGGAGATATCTTAACATGTCGTCTTCAGATCTTGGAATGTACTGTCATCAAGATACAGGAAGGAAAGGAAAGAATGGAAAAAGAAATTATTAGATAAGATCTTAGGACTTCTAGACTAGCTAGTTTAATCTTTTCTTGCTATTGGGTTGTACTGTTTTTTATTTTTCTTATAAGAGGCCCAAGAGCTTGTTTTCTGTCTTGGGTTCTTTTTTTTATTTTGAAATAATGCCATGGGTTCTTTTGTCTGACAAGGATACCATGCGCAAGGATAGTCATGCCCGTCCAGTGTTGTTTCCTTTCCTCTTTCATGGTTTTCCCACAGTCCGGTGTAAAGTTCCCTAGTGCAACAGAAGAAGAATAGGTCTAGATACCAAATTATCGAATACATGTCAGAGATTGTCAGTGTTAATATATGCACCATTTTAGTGAAATTTTCCATCCCATCACATATCATTTCATATATGTCACTCTTCACTTGTCACTACCCATTTAAGGTGAAAAGCTGCAATACTTTATTCTGCATGTAAGAAATGTTTGTCCAAGAAAATGATACTCAGAAGAGGGGAAAACTACAATAACAGATGGGATTGGGATAGCAGGGCCAAACCCCAACATGGGAAATTTAAATTCTGAACAACCTTGTGCGGTAAGTCAGCATGTTTGTCAAAAGTTCAGCATCGAAACATTCACTATCGTTTTCAGGACTCCTAATTGTACAGAAAACTCTACTTACTTCGGCCCTTTATTATATTCTTATTGCTCCACAGGGAGTAAGGTGAACGCAGTTTAATAAGTTAAAAGCTGGGAATACAAATGGAAAAACCAATGGCATTTCCCAAACAGCAAGCATAATACATGTGAAAAACGAGATACCTGAAAAAAGAAAGGTTCATCACATCTCTACAGCACAGCATCAAGATGAAACATGAAATATAATTAGTGCTATATCTATTCCACTAAGGTGTACAAACCTGTGCATAGAAAAAGATTTCAGAGAGAAAACCAGAAGACCATAAATACTAGAATTGACAGGAATTTATTGAAATTCTTACATTTGTTGCCCCAACTGTGAGTTCGCTAGAATTATGTGGTTCTGAAGCTTATTTCAGACGAGAGAGGTTGCAGTGGCATCTGATATTGTAATTCTAATAGCTTGGTTTTGTACATGCAACATCCTTCTGAGACTGACCTTATGATAACACAATCAAATGCATGTAAGACTCAAAAATGTTTATCTTTAAGTATTAACTGAATCCGAACTGTCTACTACTTAAAAGTTCGTTTGATAGAACTTTAACTTTTGAATTCTAATGTAAAAACTAACTTCTAACTAGAAGATATCATAATCCAACTTCTGAAAAATATAAAAGATTTACTATTCTAAAAACTACCTGATTCTAAAAATAGATAATATTTGATAAAACTATAAAACCATTATAACTTCTAGAGAAAAATTATATACTCAAAAGCTGTCAAAAAACTCTACTAAATGGAACCTAACCCTAAGTACTTTGTAACTAGTATTTCCTAGAAACTCGCTGAAGTAAATTGATTACAAAGTCTATATACCTAAAAAGAACATGCCATTATATAAATAATATTCAAGTGTCCAACGTCAATTAAACAATTGCTGGAACATTCTTGTCAACAACAACCCAACTTTGCCCCGGGACCAGATCACCAGATCCTCCTGCATACTCCCCAATATAAAGAAACATGAACCAGTTATAGGTTCCTTTAACGGAAGGCCTTCTCCAATACATTGGAATCAATTCCTAATATTTTTCAACACCTCAGGCATTAGTCATCACCAGAAATCCTTGCATGAACAAGAACCTGCCTTAAAATGGTGGAATCTATTAGTATCCCACAGGATAATCTCTCTTTTTGTGATATCTGATGAGAACTTCATAAAAGAGTGACAATCACCACATATATGCAAGGGTTTTATGTATCCTGATTGAGACACCAGAAGGCAGGCTAATAAGCCCAAAAGCAAGGGCCAACTTCTCACTATGGTGCTTGAGTAGCATTTCCTTCTCTTCCTCCCCTACATCATGCAAATCATATTCACTTGAGCGTAGTAGGCCAGTTTCTTCATCTCTTTCTCTAATTCTTTCTTAGCATACACCTCGACATTTCGGGGATGGCCCCCATCTCCCACAACAAATGTGTGAACTGTGTTTTTCACTTCCATCTAACTGTTACCCAGCTCTTTCTTTGCCTCACGCAAAAGCTTTCTTGTTGTCGTAGCTTCCCCCCATCTCTTATTTGCAGCATACACATTTGCAAGTAAAACATGATTTCCAGCATTATTTGGTTCAATCTTGAAAAGATACTCAGCAGCCACCTTGGCCAGATCAAGATATCCATGGATCCTACAGGAACCAAGCAGTGAACCCCACATGGAGGCAGTAGGCCGGAAAGGCATTCGGCAGATTAAATTCCAAGCTTCATGAACTAGCCAAGCACGACCAAAGATCAACCATGCAAGAATAGTGAATGCAAGCTCTTGTCCCTCAACAGAGCACCAAAAATATCCCATCCCTTATTAACTAGAACAACATGAATACATGTGATAGCACAGAAATGCAAATCACCTTGTACGGATTTATACCAAGGTGCTGCATTTTCTCAAACACTATCAGGGCATCATTTGTTCAAGAATGTCTTGAGAATCCAGCAATCAGTGAATTCCAGACGACAACATTTTTCTCTTCCAGATTCTGAAAAATCATATAAGCTTCCTCAATTTGTCCACACCGTGAGTAAACATCAATCAAAGAGGTTGACACAAAGAGATCAAGATCCAGACCAGTCTGTACCAACAGTGCATGTAACTGAGCACCTTCAATCATCTCTGCAAGACTTGCACAGGCACTTAGAGCAGAAGAAAATGTGAATTGAGTATGCTCCAAATCAAACCTTTTCGCTCTATGAAACAGTGTCAAGGCCTCATACAAGTTTTTTCAGGCATACCATTGAAAACTGAGCATGCTTCTTTGATCATGTTACATTTAGCATAAACATCAAGCACTGATGTCCCTACAAAGATGTTGGAATCCATAGCTGTTTTGAGAGCCATTGCATGCAACTGCTTACACTCAGTGACATTCAATTTTGCAGCACAAGCACAAAGAAACTAGAGACAGTAAATTCACTCAGTGCAGTTCCTTCATTGTGCATTTGCATGAAAAGCTCCAATGCTATCTTGTGATCCCCATTCTGTGTATGTGCACTGATTATGGTATTCCAGGAAATCATGCTTCGTACAAGCATCCTGTCGAAGAGACATCACGAGCAATACTGATGCAACTACATTTTGAGTACATGTTGATGAGTATGTTGGACAAGAGTATCCGTGTGCAGACCAGCTTGAATCACCAGCCCATGGCAGCACATCCCTTCCAAAAGCAATTCCTTTGATACCATGTGAACTAACCCACTTTGATACCATGTGAACTAACCCAGCTTGAATCACCAGCCCAGGACTGCAAGTGATATAATAAACTGTCCACTTTGATACCATGTGAACTAACCCAGACAAGACTCACAGTGCTTAGTAAATCAAGTTCAAAAGAACCATCTGCAGATAAGCTTCCCAAAATAGTTTGAGCTCTACCGTGGAATATTCTCTATGTGGAAGTTGATGCTATCATGTTTTGCATGAAAAGTCTTCTACAATAACCCATAAAGCAAACTACAACATACCAAAATTCCTCAAAAGTTTGCTAAGATGAAATAAATACAAAGCTAGCTGCATCACCTGAAAAAACTCTTTAAAGACATCATATCACCTAAGAGATTCTTGCTACCAAAAATAATCCCAAATAATTAGCATGGAGTCGATTTTTTTGAATCATTGACCTTCTCCTTTATCTTTTCATCTACCTTCCCTTCCATTACTTGTTGAATTCCTTCTTGATAACCTTGAATAAAACTTTTTAGTGCATCTCTATATGCAGATGCCCGAGTCATGTATACACGCTGCAAAGCTGGCCTTAAGGTCTCCATGCCTCCCCTTGCAGCCACCGCTGTTCATGACATCAATAATAAAAGAGAGGGAACATAAACACGTTAGCAAACAACAGCTAAAGCAGAAGGATCAGATAAGCTTCTAAAGATTCTCCAATTTACCATCTGTAAGGCAATAGTAAACACATTAATAGATGATAATTGAATTAGCACCATTCTTCAGAACAAAAGAACTAGCACTTTAGTAGCATAAAACAACCTCCTAACAAATTTTCCATATACCCTAGAGGCAAGGTGTTTAACCCTTTAACCTTTAGCTGAACACACATGGTAGCTACTCTGCGCTAGATGCCAGATGTTGTTGGCTTTTTTACAATGGTGCCTCACTTTTTATTTAAGGACCCTTTGCTAGAGAAAGTTGACTCCCTGATAGGCCAGATAATCCAAGGACCCTTTGCCATAAAAAATTGACTTCTCTGACAAGCCAGATAGCCCAAGAATTTATCCATTCAGTATCAGCAGTAGAATGTCCAAAACAGGAAATTAAGGGAAAGAAAAAATAACAATGCATATATACATCACTTCTTTGAAAGAGTACCACACATCATTTTTCATCTTTGACTAAATTAGAAAATCATGCAGTCTAGATATCTTTCATAAGATGGTAGCAATCAGAACAACTCAGAAAGGATAAATACCATATAATCAAGTAGCACATGCCACATCTCATGTATGTAAGAAGAAAAAATACTTTAAGTGAAAGGCAGGTATTGGCTTCTTACCAAGATCCTCCAATGTTGATGGCTCTCTTGTGTCAGATGGCACATGTTCGCCATGAGATTTGTGTTCAACACTCTTATCCTTCTTATAGTCATTTGGTCTAAGTTCAGGACCAATATCCCGCACCCAGCTAGCCGCATATAGCCTAGTACCTTCCTTCCATACCTAAAGATAAGTTAAGTGAACCATTTGGACTTTCAATAGTAACAACAATATCAATAGGAGTTCCTTCAGATTATGAAAAAAAAAAAACCAAAAGCTTACATAATAGTACTCCTTCAAAGTCAGTTTTCTTTGCTTTTTAATATGTGGGGGGTCAGGCAAAGATGAAGGAAAAGCAATCTCTTTGAGGTCACAACGCACGTAATCATACAATTTCCTGTAGACTGTCCTCAGCTTCATGCTGCTGAACAAGACTCATTAACAGTAACCAAACAAGAGTTATGCCATTGGTGAGGCTAACCCAAACAAGCTTCATGCTTCATGCTGTCAGATTTATCCCTAACCCATAAATTTTAATAAGTGAGGCACCAACTCGTAAATCACTTATTTTAATATTGGTGGTTTTCTTTAATGACATTGATTTTTGCTTTCCCTCCCATATGATTTACGAGTTGACTTTTTTGGAAGCAAACTGTGGTTGTTATGCCCATGTTTATGGACCCTGTTATGGCAACTTGTGGATTCATCTATAATTACAAGAGTAGTCATTTCAAGTATACATAAAGATTTCAAAAGAGTATGTATATGCTTTTAAAAAGGGAAAAAAAAAGAAAGGCTTTAAAGACATAATTTTTGATGTTTTGCTTCCTCGGTGATGGTTACCAAGTCGTGTAGGTGGGGTGCGTGTGTTGGATGACTCTTTAGAGTGGTCACTCATGTGTACTTTGTTTTCCTGGTTTCGTAGGTGCAAGGATAAGAGTTGGTTTTCAACTAGTACACATAGAAAGAGTTACATTGCCACACATTAGAAATTCTAGTGAGTTTATAGTTTTAGTTTTATTTCTGTTGTTTAAGCTTTATAGATTATGTGTGAACATAACTTAGTGTAATTATAATTGATAAAAGAATAATAAAAATGAAAAATGTAGCGAAGTTTGAGAGATAGCGACTTGAAGTTCGTTACAAAGTCGATCATATGCATGCTTAATATTCCCTAATTAGAACCAAAAATCAATATTCCCTAATAAGGTATAATAGGAGATGCTTACCAAATAACGAGTCCAGCGGAGAAGATGGCAAAGATGTTGACGTGACAGACGTAGTGGAGAACGAGCAAAGGAGATGATGATCCGACAGATGTGGCAGAGATGCTAATCCAATGGACGTGGTGAAGATGTTGTTTGAGTGGTGATGCTCGAGAGGAGACTAACGCGGATATCACGCCGACCACAAGGAGGAGATGGTGGTAGTAGATGGAAGAGAAAGAGAAGAAGGTAATGAAATAGTAGGGTTTCATCCAATAAAATTTGTTTTTTTACTATAAAGAACAACTTGATCATTTTACATACAATAAGTGTTGATTTTATAGTATAGCCAAACATGATTCTATAAGCTATTCCATAAGCTATTTATGGTAAAAAAAAACTCAAGAAGTAGCTTTTCAAAAATGTTGAAAATAAAAAAAACATTACTAAACGCTACCAAAGTTTGTTACTAATTTCTTTCGCAAAACTCAAACTAAGAATTTCATTGTTTGATATTAAATTTAGAATTTTAAATTTTAATATTTATTTACAAGCATTTAGTGGAGAGAAAAGTTTCTAAGGTATTAAAAAAAAGTCCACTGCCTCCTTGATCTAATATAAGCAATGCTCCGAAAAAGGCCATGTCTAGACGCAGATCGTGCAGTCAAGGAGGCTACACGGGTATCATACACGGGCATTTCTGTCACACGGGTATAATTAACTCGATTACCCGATCAAAAAATAGGAAATAGGGTTGCTCGACGATGATTTTGTTGTTCTCCTTCTTGCCGTTGCTTCTCTCCCCATCTCCTCCACAGCTGTCGCTCTTCTCTTTCTCCTCCTCCTTACCCGACGGCAAGAACCACCACAGTTGCTTCTTCTCTTAGCCTTCTCCTTATCCTATTTTTCCCCGACAGAAAGAACCACCGCTCTCCACCTCCTCCCTAGAACCGACGGCTACCGTCGCTGCTTCTCTTCTCCTCCCAACAACCGGCAGCTGCTGCAGTCATTTTGCTTATACTCCCAGGAAACGGCGCTCTTCTCCTTTTCCACCAACAACATTGTTATTACTGCGGGTAGAAATTGTCAGCAAACCCAATTTCAGTAGTTGGTGTTTTTTTTTTAATTTATTAATAAGTTCATTGAGAATTATTGAAGATAATGTTTATAGTATATTAATCGTAATGCTTTTATTTGTTTCACACAAGAAAAACTTATGCATAATGAAATATGCTTAACTTAAGTAAGTTATTGAGGAGAGGACCGCCATCAAGTTGTCATACTGGTTGCTGAATACTTAGCTTGTTTCTACTTGAAATTGTCAGCAAACCCAATTTCAGTAGTTGGTGTTTTTTTTTTAATTTATTAATAAGTTCATTGAGAATTATTGAAGATAATGCTTATAGTATATTAATCGTAATGCTTTTATTTGTTTCACACAAGAAAAACTTATGCATAATGAAATATGCTTAACTTAAGTAAGTTATTGAGGAGAGGACCGCCATCAAGTTGTCATACTGGTTGCTGAATACTTAGCTTGTTTCTACTTGAAATTGTCAGCAAACCCAATTTCAGTAGTTGGTGTTTTTTTTTTAATTTATTAATAAGTTCATTGAGAATTATTGAAGATAATGCTTATAGTATATT
>JAMKQA010003957.1:0-18451 GCA_024699735.1 Posidonia australis
GGGCTGAGCAGCGGCTGGGAGTCACCCGACGGTGGTCGTGCTGGCGTCCAAGACCAACGGTGCCCCCCCCCCCCCCCCACACGGGTCCCAGTTTCAAGTTTGAAATAGGCCACCGTAGATTCAATAACATTGTAGGAAATGCCATAGTTGCCTGAATAATGCCACAAACTTGCTTGTGCAACACTGTGAAAATGATAACTTCTTTGCTCCAAAAAGGAAGAACCATCATGCTTATTTGAATAACATTGCATGGATAATACATGCTTGTTTGGAGGAATGTCATAATGTTTGTGAATTGCCACTACTATGTTCTCCTTGTTTTGAACCGTATGATGACTGGGCTCCATTGTGCCACTTGTGTTTCTAGATAATGTCCTCTGTACTTTGTGAATGCAACTAGTCCCGATATTCTTGCTTCGGACTGATCTTTGTTTCGTGCAGTCTGATTCTGATTTTGAGGCTGAGGTGACTTAGGCGAGTGGGGTGGCCTCCAACTCATGGGCCCGGAGCCACGAGTCTAGCTCACGATCTGAGGCACCCTCTGGTTTGCAGGCTCGGGGTCGCGGGTCCAGCTCGTGATCCGGGGTTGCTTCGAGCTCCTAGGCATCGAAGGAGGTGATGCCTAATATTCTAGAGGATGTAAGGACAAAATTTCCACTATATTGTCTCTTCTCTACGCATGCTTTGTTTTTGCAGAACTGAATCTCTTTTGGCAGGAATCTGGCAATTTCGGGGGTCGGTTGCTGGATGAAAATCATATCAGCAACCGTGACGGCTTTGAGGTAAGCGATGTCCTGCTCTTCACAAATTTGCATGATTTAATTGATTTCTGACTCTGCCTTTCTTTGTTCCTCAGGCGGGCGATACCGGGAGGGTGATGCAGTGTCTCTGGACACCGATGCTGGAGCACTTCGAGCGCCTCCCTGGCTTCCTAAAAGAGTTGTTGTTGCACCGTACCCTGTTCAGGAGTCTTCTGCGCTTCTGGGCCATTCATGGGCACTATGACTTCTTTCAGGCGTTGGCAGAGCGATGGCGCCATGAGACACACACCTTCCACCTTCCCTTTGACGAGATGACGATCTTGCCAAAGCATTGGACGTTGCTGACGTGCTAATGTTTCGGGAAGGAGCCTATAGTTGGAAAGACTACCTTGGGCTTCACCATGGTCACTAAGCTGTTGGGCCGGGAGTGTCCACCGCTAACTCGGTCCGTGCACTATCTTCGATATAGCTGGATCAGAGAGTGGAACCTGTTCTGGTCAAGTCCAGCACCGAGATCAAGGGAGGCGGAGTTCGTGCAGCTCCATTTCCTGATGGAGCTGATGGCGCTCATGCTCTGTGATACTTCTGGGTATTGTGTTTCGGCAGACTGGTTGATCTATCTCGCCGATCTGGACCATCTGGACCAGTATGACTAAGGAGGTGCTAGTTATACCTATATGATCTGTGGCCTAACAGCGTTGCAAAGAGCAACCAGAGGTCCCACATGGGGCTCTATCCATTGTTGATGGTAACCTCTTGTCATGTCTTCGACAGTTTGGTAGCATGATTAAGTTCTGACCTATTTTTCTGTGCCTGTAGTATTGGTGGATGGAGCACTGCATGCAGGGACATTATTTCTTCCACCTCCGACCCAGACTGCTCCCACTCCCTCAACAATGGTGCGAGCTGGACCATCGCACAGCAGCCGGGGTATACAGTGATGAATCATACTGCTACCTCTTGGACCTGTTGTCCACTCACGATGTAAGTTCGCAAACCATGCCTTAGTTTACTGCTCTCTGTGCTTTCCGATATCCTGCCGGACTGACTTGTGTTTTTTTTTCTTGTTCAGGTTGAGCTAAGTCCGTTTGAGCGGTATGCTGAGTTGGACTGGGAGCCCCTGAACTCCGCCCAGACCTACTGCCGAAAGCAGATGAAGTTCTTCTGCTTCAAGAAGTCTGCATACTACCTACCCGGTCGGGTCCACCATCAGTTTACTCCGGAATTTGGTATTCCACTCCGGCCTCCTACCAAGATGGTGCCCCCGGCTACGACTCGCGTGCGGGCCCACTCCATTGCTGCGGAAATCATGGTAAACAGAAGTCGATACATCCTCTGCCCTGCCACCTATGATGAATACCAGGAGTGGTACAAGCAAGCTTGCAAGCCGTACCTCTTCGAGGAGGAGCTTCGGGAGCAACAGCGAGATATGTGGTTCTTAGAGAACTAGGCCGAGGTAAATGTCTGCTCATTGCTTGTGAAACAAACTGGCCTTGTGATTCCTACTATGCTGACATGGTTGCCTCTGTTTCAGCGGTACGAGGGTAGACTGAGCGACTTTTACACTCGGATGCGGTGAGCCAAGGTAATGGATCTTTCCTGCAGCTTTAATATTCTATTGCTCAAATCTGATTGTCCTGACGACATCTCCTCTATTTGCAGAGGTGAGCACTTTCTTTACTCTATTTTCTTACAGCATTCGGTATGCATATCTGACTCCTTTACCACAGGGATACCGGCTAGAGGATGTTGTCCTCGAAAGCAGCAGTGACGAGGCAGACCCCGACCTTGAGGAGGACACCTCTACCGCAGGGGACTTGATGGGCGCCTCCACCTCTGCACCTTCCCGTGCTCGAACGGCTTCAGCTGTGACCGCACGACAGCTCCGGCGCAAAGGCAAACGCTGCTCCCTCGCTCTTCTCAAGGGCGAGAACTTGATGAGAGCGAGGATGAAGCTTGGGATTGATTTTGCTCAATTAAAATGTACCTCCATGTTTGTATCTTGAAACATTTCTTGCTTGTAAGCCTGTATTCTGTAAACTTGGATGCTCTTCTAAGTAACTAATGAATGCTTTGAAATTGCTCGCCTCTTGCTAGTTGGTTCTTTTTCTTTGTGTATGTGGTTGGTCCTCAATATCTTCGTGCCAGTTAGGCGGGCTGTCAGAATAGTAGCGGTTTGGTTGACGAGCCCTGTGCAACACCCGCATACGGCATGCGTGCCTAGACAGCGCAACTCTGATGAAGCTCAAAATACCTAGTGTAAACGCGCAAGCGGCATGCGCGACTTATCAGTGCCTATAGTTGAAGGGCCAAATTCCCTAATGCACACGTGCATGTGGAAAGCACATCTCTGAAGCGCCTTTGTCACAGGGTCCAGATTTCTTGACCAAGACGTGCATGTCCAGCGCGCAACCACGACGCGCGTGACCTCTGACACAGTCACGGGCCGTCGTCCTGCGAAGGCTCATGGGCTCTTCTCCCTCTTCTTTATTAAGGCTGACCCTGGATGAATGAGGGGACACATCCCACACTGCCTCAGGTCCGAGCTCCTTAGTGGCTTGCTTCTCTTCCACCGGTGGCGTCTCTCCCCCCTCCGACGACGCCCGCTGCTTCTCCGACGACGCCTCCTCCGTTGCTTCTTCCTCTTTCGGGGCTCCACTCTTGGATGGCATGGTGAGGCTTGTATAACAAGGTAGGAAGGCTGCTAGGCATGGGTCTTGACGTGGCATCTCTTGGTTTTCCAGGTTTTCCCAACGATGGTTACTCCTCCCCACTGCTTAGAGGTGTGGAGGGGCTGGATCGGCCTGCTTTCCGACAGTGACCGGGAGAGACTGCAGTGCTGGGGAATCTCTAGATGCCTCCTGCAAATTGGGGATATCGAGGTGAGTCGATATCTTCTAAGTGCCGTGTCTCGATTCTGGAAACCGGCTCACCATATATTCTGGTTCAGTCGTGAAGAGTTGACCATCACATTGGAAGAAACCAGGCGAATCTGCGGCTTGTCACAACTGCTAGGGCCTCCGATCTTCATGCACCAGGACGGGTATGCATCTGTCCTTTCTCAATTGACAGGCCTAGACACTACAGAATGCGGGAGGCGTCTAATCTGTACCAATGGCCTCGGACCCATGCTGCGCTCAGACTTCCTTGATGAAGTGGTCATGAGGCGCTCTATGCTAGGCGACAACCTCT
Source organism: Posidonia australis (assembly GCA_024699735.1). Lineage (NCBI taxonomy): Eukaryota > Viridiplantae > Streptophyta > Magnoliopsida > Alismatales > Posidoniaceae > Posidonia > Posidonia australis. Next base: position 3,954 of record JAMKQA010003957.1, read on the forward strand.
GGCTAAATGGCTTTGTCCTCCGCTTTCTTGGGGAGCTTATATTTAGTCATGGTCGAATGACTGTAGCGATCGAGGTGGCTGAGATCGCCCTGGCAGTGGTGAGTAAACAAATAAATCTAGCTCCCGTGATCCTAGCTGAGACCTACTGGGGCCTAGATCGGGCTCTCCACCGGTGTCGCCACTTCTACGGCTGTGGAGCTTTAGTGCTGGTAACCACAAATTCTGGTGCTATTGGCATGTTTGTGTACTGACTTAGTGCTTGGACAGGTGTGGCTGGCGGCTCACATGGGGGTCGAGGTCCTACGCCCCCAGAGATTAGCATTTGAGGTTTATATCTTGAGTGGGTATTCTCGGACCATCACAGGAGTACGGCAGAATGGCTGCAATCTACGTTCATCTATAAGATTCTGCTGTATGCACCGATCTTCGACCCATTCTGCCTCTTCCAGCTCTGCTTCCCTCAGGATCCTGAGCGACGGAATCTCTACCTCAATGGGAAGAACTACCTCCATCTCGTAGACCAAAGTGTACGGGGTTGCCCTAGTAGAAGTCCGGATGGATGTCCTGTAGGCCCACAATGCGTAAGGGAGTTGGTCATGCCAATCTCGATGAGTTTCTACTATCTTCTTCAGGATCTTGGTATGGTTCTTGTTGACAGACTCCATGGCGCCATTCATTTGTGGGCGGTACGGGGAGGATCTATGATGCTTGATGTGAAGGCTTTGCAGGAAATCTTCCACCCTCCTAGCTACAAAGTTCTTCCCATTGTGAGAGATGATAGCGTGAGGAACCCCGTACCGAGCTACAATGTTATTCCAAATAAACTTCTCCGTAGCCACAGCGGTGACTGCCTTGTAAGAAGTCACTTCTACCCATTTGGTAAAGTAGTCAACTGCTACCAAGATGAAGCGATGTCCATTGGAGGCTGCTGGATGAATGGCTCCAATGACGTCAATACCCCATGTTGTGAAGGGCCAAGGCGCGGACATATTATGTAGCTGATGGGGAGGAGCATGGATTAAGTTGCCGTGGATCTGACAGTTGTGGCACTTTCGGACAAAATGACAGCAAGTTGCCTCCATGGTCGACCAGTAGTAGCCTTGCAACATGATCTTCTTGGCCAAGAGGATATCATTCATATGCAGGTCACACACTCCAGCATGAATCTTTAGCATCAGGGTATCGGCTTCCTTTCGGTCTACGTACCTTAATAGCATCTGGTTGTAGGACCTTCTATGTAAGCGGCCTCCTCTTAGGACGTACTTTGACGCAAGTCGCTGCATGGTCTTCCTGTCGGTGGCAGGGGTATTAGGCGGGAGGCTCCCAGTTTGCAAGAAGAATTTGATGTCGTGGTACCAGGGAAGCTCTTCAAGTGGATCGGCCTCTTCGATGCTCATGCAATACACAGGATAGTCCACTTGGGTCACCGACACGTCCACCACGCGATCATCCAATATGGACAACCACGACGCCAAGGTTGCCAGAGTGTCTGCATACGCATTCCTAGCTCTGTTCATGAAGGAGAAGGAGATGTCCTCGAACTCTGTCATGAGCTTCAGGAAATATTAGTGGTATGGCACCAGCTTTGGGTCTTTTGTCTTCCAACTCCCATTCACTTGGGATATGATTAGCAAGGCGTCACCATGGACTTGTAGTTCCCATACCCCGTGCTCCAATGCAGCCTGTAGGCTAAGGATACATGCTTCATATTCTGCTTCGTTATTGGTGCATCGGAATGACAACTTCTTGGAAAATGGGATGAGCTGTCCTTGGGGGGTTGCCAGCACTGCCACAATATCCTGACCTCTCTTGTTTACTGCCCCGTCAAAATAAAGGCACCACCGTTCCCAATTATCTGACTCCTCGAGCCCTGAATCATCCATGGCGAACAGTATGTCCTCGTCAAGAAATTGGGTCTGCAGGGGCTGATACTCCGACAAAGGCAAGTCAGCCAAGTGATCTGCTAGGGCCTGTCCTTTCATTGATTTTTGCGTCACAAAGGTGATGTCGTATTGGGAAAATAGAACTTGCCATTTGACGCATCTGCCCACCAGTGCTGGTTTCTGGAGCAAGTACTTCATCGAGTCATGTCGGCATAGCAGTAAAACTAGATACGCCATCATATAGTGCCGCAGGTGCTGGGTGGCCCAAAGCAAGGATAGGCAGACTTTTTCGATGGTAGTATCCCTGGCTTCACATGCAGTGAACTTCTTACTCAGGTAGTACACCACCCTTTCTTTCCAGCCTGTTTCATCGTGCTGGCCCAATACAACGCCCATGGAGTGCTGCGTGATTGATAAGTAAAGGAGGAGTGGCCGCCCAGGCATCAGATGGACCAAGATTGGTGGTCTGGCTAGCATCTGCTTGATTTTGTCGAAGGCAACATGGCACTCTGCATTCCAGGTTATCTGAATATTTTTCCTCAAGAGCTTGAAGATTGGCTCGCAAATGGGGGTGAGCTGGGGGATGAATCGGCTGATGTGCTGTAGGCGCCTGAGCAGACCTCGGACCTCTTTCTCTGTGGTTGGAGGCGGCATATCAATGATAGCTCTGGCTTTATTGGGGTCAACCTCAATCCCCCTTTGGCTAACTATATATCCCAGGAGCTTTCCTGACATCACGCCAAACACACATTTGCTAGGATTCAGCCGGAGCTTAAACTTTCACAGGAGGTCAAATAGCTTTCTCAGGCATGCAAGGTGGTCGTTGGACTCTTTAGATTTAGCAATCATGTCGTCTATGTACACCTCAATGTCTTGGTGCATGAGGTCACAAAAAAGTGATGTCATTGCCCTCTAGTATGTAGCGCCGACGCTTTTGAGTCCGAACAACATCACTCTATAAAAGAAGACCCCCCAAGGGGTGATGAATGATGTCTTCTCCATATCTTCTTCCGTCATTCTGATCTGATTGTAGCCTAAAAAACCGTCCATAAATGATAACATTTTGCGCCCTGCAGTGTTATCCACCAGTACATCAATATAAGGTAGTGGGAAATCATCTTTTGGGCTTGCTTTATTGAGGTCCCTATAGTCGATGCACATGCAAACTCGTCCGTCCTTTTTGGTACTGCAATCACATTGGCCAGCCATTCTGGGTAGAGGACGACCTTTAGGAATTTAATCTGGTGCTGCTTCATGATTTCCTCTTTTAATTTGAGAAGCCATTGCGGGCGCCATCTTTTGAGTTTCAACTTGATTGGTTTGGCATCCGACTTCAATGGCAGATTGTGCACTACTACCTCAACATCCAATCCGACCATATCATCATAACTCCAAGCGAAGACATAACTATATTCCTTCAGAAATATGATAAAATCTACCCTCGCCTGTGGCGACAGTCTGGCACTGATGCGAACTTCCTTAACATCGCCTAGTGCGTCGATGTTCACCACCTCCGTGTCCTCCTCGACGTGCAAATTTGGTCCTTCTGGGTCATCGTCGTGAGGGTGGAACTCTGGTGCATCTTCCATATCATTGACGCCTATGTCGTCCTCCTCCCCGTATGCTATTAGCTTTGATAACAACTCCTCCTGGAATACAGAGTCGGTGACATCAAATGAGAGGATCTGCTTCGACTCTTGCCCCCGCCTGCACTTAAGGAGGGTGACGTTGACTTTGGTACCCTTGTAACTGCACTACGCGGGCTCCGACCTCGCGCTCTGCTATTTTGCTGTGGTGCTGGCCTGTCCTTCTCTTTCTTCTACAGTGCTTCTAATTTTTTTGTTTTTTTGCATTTTTTCTGATTTTTTTAGGTTTTCTGTACTATTTACAATAACCTCCCCGTGACGGACGTCTAGTTGGTGACCACCCTGAGGGTTGCTCTGCAGGCTCTTTGAGGAGCCTACCTCAAAGTGTTTTTATTGCCCCTCGCCTGTCTGAAGGTGTAGACACCCCAATTTTGCAGGTCTGCAGGTTGGAATTGTGGTAGCTGGGCTTTTAACCACAAATGAACTCAAACCCTGGTTTAGTCTCTAAGCCAAAGAACGCCATACCCAACAGCAAATGGTTTGAGCCACTCTGTGACGCACCTCTCTGGCGCACCTGTCTGACGCACCAAACAGGCGCACCTCACTAGCTCACCTATTTGGCGCACCAGACAGGCGCACCTCTTAGGCGCACCATGCAGCCGCACTGGAAATGCGTAAAGCCCACTAAAGCCCATGAATCCCACTAAAGCCCATGAAGCCCCATTAAGCCCACTAAAGCCCATGAAGCCCACCAAAGCCCATGAAGCCCACTAAAGCCCATTAATCAGCCACTTTTCTCCACAATCCAGCTGCAACCCATTTCTCCACTTAGGCCCATTTCTTCTTCTTCTTCTTCTAAATTAACCAGCCATTCTTCCACAAACTAATGTGAATTGCGAGAGAAAAGAAAACGAGAGAAAGACAAAAAGAGAAGAACGAGAGAGAAGGGGAAGAAGAGAGCGAGAGAGAGGAGGTTCACGGAGGCGAGGAACCAGAGCCTTCAGCCACTTCTGGCGAGCTACGAAGGCAGAGCACATAGCCAGACCAGGTACGCCCTTCTCAGACTTCTATTCACTTCAATTATAGTTCCCTAGGATTCCCTCTGTCTTCCTTGATCGATTCCAACAGGGCTAGAGACCTCCACTGGTCGGAATCAGCCCCCAGACCTCGCCGGGGTCGTTTTTCGGTGGCCTAGGTGGGGGTGCTGGTCCAGGGCTTGTCCCTGGTCCTAGAAGCTTGGATTCTCCTCCCTAGACCTCCCTCTAGCTTCTCCACCCCTCAAATCCCCACTCCAACCGCTGCGGAAGCCTCCACCAGAAGATCGCTGGAGTCGCGCCAGCTCGCCGTCGCCGAGGAAGACGACTGAAGTCAGTGAAGGGACGCGTGCCTCCAGCCTTGTCGTGCCTCTCCGAGCCTCTAGGATCGTTCCACGGCATGCCCTTAGTGCTCCAGAGTCTTCAGATTCAAGCCACGTGCCTTGGACAACCACCGTAATCGAGCTCATCAAAGAATGATCGCGTCGACGACGAGTTTGGTTCGAGGATGGGGGAAGTGTCCCATTTTCGCTTCTGGAAGTGGGGAAATGCTCCTCTCAACATGCCAAAGCCTCCTGGACACTTGGATCACGCACCGCAGCCCTCTAGCAGCCCCCCTTCTTCTCTGACGCTGTCACCGGAGTGCCGCAACAGCAAGGGAGGCGAGCAACCTCCTCTAATCGTCGAGCCTTCGATCCAAACCGTTGGATCTTTATATCTCCTCCACTTCTTGCTTCCCATGGAGTCTGATCCTAGATCAGGCCATGGGATAGCCTCTGTGTGTCCCTCTGGCGGTCGTCGACGGCGGAGGTCCGTCGCCGGCGACCGTTGTTTCTTTTTCTTTTTTAAAGAATAAAGATAAGTTTTCTTTGAATTAATTTCTGAGACTTTTGTTTTGTTACATTTAGGTCCTTCTATTCTTACAAGTAGGTCCTTTCTCTTACAGTTAGGTCCCTGCACATTTTTTCTTTAAATCGTTTGAATAAAGTTTTAACTGAAAAAATTACAATGTGCCCCCTGAGCTTCCCTAATAAAGTTTTCCAAGCTAAAAGATTAGACAAAAACCCCTGAGTTTCATGAGATTCTTCTGAATGCATATTTCTCTGTTAAAATTGCAAGGTAAACCCGAAGAATTCAAATATTTGCATAGATGTGGTTTAAATTGCATTTTAACCCCTGAACTTTTCTGATTTCACACTGAATGCATGTTTTCTAGGGTAAAATTACTAAATTGCCCCTGAAACTTTCTGATTTCAACATGGATTCTTTTTCTTGCATATTTTACCCTAAATTTCCACAGAATTGCTTTAAATGCTTGTTTTGATCGCATAATTGCATTTTAACCCCTAGGAACCTTTAATTTGGCTAGAAATGCACAGATCTGCACATTTGACCCCAGATTTCTTCAAAATTACATGAAATAGATTTTTCTATATATTTTTGATGATTTAGCTTCAGAATTTTAGTTTTCATTCAGAGTTTGGGTATTTTGCACAAAGGCCTTTGGAATTCATATTTTTACACTCTCACATGCGTTTTGCACATTTTGTTGTACTTTTTCATGCATGTTTTCTCGTAACTTCTTCCTTTCTTCATGCATGTATTTCTAACTCATTTCAAGCTTAGTTTTCTCGTCGTCTCCCGGATTTCTTCTGATTTTTGCATTTTTTATTTGATTTGGCTTTCTATCGCCCGAGGGCATACATTAAAAGGCTTGACAAAGTCGACATTGTCCCGAATGAGGATTATTTTCCCAATTTGATTTTCTCGAATTTCTTCAAGTTTCTGCTGATTTGCGTGACGCTTTCTGAGAGTTTCTCGATTTTCACGATTTTCCTCATCGCCCAAGGGTGTACATTAAAGCAGCATTCTCAATGCCTACATTTGTCCCTCGGATTAACTTTTTCCATTTATTTCATTTCTTCTCTTTAATTTGGCATGTTTTCTAGTCATCTTTAGCATGAGCATTCAGAATAGGCAAGCACACACCCATTAGACCGTTGGCAAGTAGGAAACCTAGAAAGACCAAGTTTCTCGGGCGCATGGGGGTGTCTAACCCCTTCCCCATGCATAACTAGAATCCTTATCCTTTCTCTGGCCAGCATTCATTTGTGCATAATATTCATTAAGCACGGAGCACACATGTTTTCTACATATTGTTTGCTTCTTGGTTTTTTTGTATGTTTGGTTTTTCTCGTCTTTCCATTAAAAGACTAGGTGGTGACTCCTTTCCTTATCCTTTCTTATCCTTCCTTGGTGTTTCCGAGTCTAGTCTTCTTCTCCAGATTCATCATCTTCGTCGTGACCGTATCGGAACTCCTCGTGTGCTTCCACGCACCCGGTAGAGGAGAGCCGTGCAGGGTTCCACTGGCATGGTCACAGAAGGCGAGGCTTGTGCTGTACATACCACCTAGACCCGCCTCCTAGCTGCTCGAAGATCATCTCCTCTGGTCTAGTCTTGATTGTTCTGCCCTTCTTTACAACCATGATTACTGGAGGGCCCCGGTGATTCTGGGGTGGGGCGAGCTCTAGCTCTGATGCTATTGCCTTTCCCTTCCTCTTCCTGTTCTCTTCGACTGCGTCCTCTACCAAGACCGCCAATTGCTCCTAGAATAGCACTTCCAGGTCATTGAGTAGGGTGTCTACATGGGCCTTGACGGCTGCACACTCCTCCTCGTCCGAGGCGAAGTCGACATAATAGGCGCAGGGCTCCAATTACATCAAAGGTCTGGGCTCAGGAAGGACCGAAACAAGACTGTCATTGTACTGCTGCGCTTGGGCTGCTGCTGCTATGACTGAAGCTGACTGTGATACTACTACTGCGGTGACTAAAACTGGCTGTAGCTCTGATACTACTGTGACTGAAACTAGCTGTAGCTCTAATACAGCTGTGACTGTGACTGACTATGATACTACTACTGCTGTGACTGAAGCTGATTGTGATACTGCTACTGTTGTGACTGAAACTGGCTATAGCTCTGATACTGCTGCTGGTGGTGGCAAAGCTAGACGAGGAGACGGTGGGATTACTGTCTGTCTCTATTCTGTTCTGCCTGCGGGATCTGGCTCAACTATGCTCAGGGTATCCTCATCTGAATAATAGTCATCAATGCACACCCACTTGAGGTCTTTTGCTAGACTCTGTTGCTGCTGCACTGCGATGACTGGGGTCGGATTCCAGTTCGGGTCCATCACACCTACACTAACAAAGTTAGTCAAATCCCAAGGGACAAACAACCTTCGATGCCTGCACGTGCCTACTTGTGGTCCTTGGTATCTGAGTCCTTTGCGATCTCTTCTTTCCTCCGCCTCCACTGGCACCGTGATCCCTTGACCATATCGCCCAAGCGGCGCTCCCTTCTTGTATCCCCATCGGTGAATAGGTTCTCAACCATCAACTGAGGGTGGCTGGGAACAGACAAGAAACTAACACGCTCGAACTCCGAAACGAAGTTGATCGGCTCAAAGCGGTTAACACGATAGAGGACATCCGATGGCTTGAGCTCAAAGTGGACAGTCTGTAGATCGACCGAAGAGACTATGTCAACCCCGCCCCTCTCAAAGTTCTCTGCCATGACAACAACAATGTCGTCGCTATAGCAGAACTTGATCATGCAGTGCAGGGTTGACGGGATAACTTGATGCTTGTGCAACCAAGGGCGCCCAAGCAGGAGATTGAAAGTGGGTTCGATATCAACAGCGTAGAACTCGACGTTGAACTGAGTTGGACCGACAGTCAGAGGAATGACCAAAACCCCCAATGCGTCGTGGTGCGTGTTGTCAAAAGACGTCATTTCTTTGACAACTAGTGTAATGTCTTCGGCTTTGAATCCGATTTTGCTTATGGTGCGCAAGGGGCAGATATTTAGACTTGCGCCATTATCAACCAGCGTCAAAGGGATGCGGTACTTCTGGAACTACACGGTGACGAACAGCGGTTGGTTGTGATTGGTCCCCGCCGGGGGTAACTCCTGGGACGAGAAGGAGATGACCTGCGGCGTTGTGATCATACCCACCATGTTCTCAAGGGTTGTGGGTTCAATGGTGGGGGATACATGGGCCGCTTGGAAAACCCTGAGGAAGACTTCCCGGTGCTCAGTTGAGGTGTAGATGAAGTCCCAAATGGATATGTTGGCTTTAACTTTCTTGAGTTGGGAGCTGAGGTCATCTAGGGACTTGGTAGTAGTGTTGGTGGAGGGTTTGGAGGTAATTTCTTCAGTGGCAGGCTTTGGGGGTTGGCTTGCTTGCTGAGGTGGGGGCAGTATTGGATGGCTTGCCCTGACGGTCGGAGTTGGGGGCTTGTACACCTATCTGGACCGTGTGATTTCCGCACACATTTATGTGGCATAGTCACACTGCACCCAATAGGTATCCCTTGTCAAATTGATGACCAGGGGGGACAAGCCGCCAACTCTAGTCGGGCCAGTGGTTGGTTGGTGGAAGGCATGCTAGAGTAGGCTACTAACTAGATGGGTTGGGCAGGAGCTGGCTGAGCTCTGGCTTCAAGGAAGATGGGCTGAACTGGGGGAGATTGCATGGCAGGCGATGTAACCACGCGTTCTGTCCTGGCTGCCCGGCGAATCATGCCAACGACAGACTCTGAACCAGAGAGAAAAGAGAGGCACTGCTGAGACGGGAATGGTTCAGAAACAAGGTGGATAAGATCAGACGGATCCGACCGGGAAGAGCTGGATCCAAGAGGGAAGAGGCAGTGAACCCTCGAGGTCCCGAGCGCTCCCGGATGAGGGTGCTAGGGGAGAGGCTGATTGACAATGCTAGGGTGTGACTATGCTCGTGTCGATGCTGGTGCATGGGCGGGTGCAGATCCTGCATCTTGGGTGATGATAATAATGATCTTGTGATCAATGAGGTCCCGTATGGCATTTCGGAGAGTGAAACAGTTATCCATTGAGTGCCCTAGGGCCCGATGGTAACTGCAGTACAAATTCGCTTTATACCACTCCAGCAATGGATTCGACGGTGGGCGAACATTTGGATACTTGAGGAGCGATTGTACCTTGGGGAGGATGGCGCTCAGTGGCTTGATGAGGGACCCAGGGTACACAGCGGCACTCTTCGGGGGATCCCTTTTCTTCGGATTGCTGAAGGCGGAGCCGTTGTTGCTAGTGTCGGCGTTATGGCTAGAGGTGGCCGCCTGCTTGGTGAACACGGTGAGTGCGGGGAAGCTACCACTTCGTAGCGAGCTTTCCAAGCGGGCGCCAGCTCTAATCAGAGAAGAGAAGGTGGTGATAGGCTGGATGCTAAGCAGAGCCCCTGTGGCTGGTTGTGCCCCATGGATGATCATTTCGATAGACTCCTCGTCAGAGGGTCTATCCTTGAACTGTGAGGCGAGGGAACACCAGCGCCCAACGTACTCTCCAAACGGTTCGAAGGGCTTCTTCTTGGTGGGGCCAAGTCCTCTCTCTTGAGGACTAGGTCTAGGTTGAAGGAATACTGTTCCAGGAACGCCTGAGCCAGGTCGTTCCAAGTTCGGATGGTCGCCATGTTTGGAGAAGTGAACCACTTCAAGGCAAGGCCAGAGAGACTCTTCTGGAACAAGTGGATCAACAACTGTTCGTCAGCCTGGAGCTGAGCGAGGTCTCCGCAGTATGCCCTCAGATGGGAGATGGGGCAGCCTTTCCCATTATATTTTTCAAAGTCCGGGACTTGGAAATTCGACGGGAGAGTTGCCACTGAAAAATAGCAGAGGTCCTGGAACTGGAAAGACTGGTGGTCACCACCCTGCACTTGTCAAAGTGCTATTTCCAAATCACCCATCCTGAACAAGAGGGTGTCTGTGGTCATTGCTGTTGAGACTGGCGCAACTAGGGTGGGTACGGCATATGCCCTGTGGCTCGCACCGAGGTGCTCCTCTGAATCCACCATCATACCACTGGTGTCATGGCATGATGGTCGGCATACCCATGTAGGTGAGTGGTGTGGTTCAAAATGCATGGGGGAACCTGTGTCTGATGTAGGGACGGAGGGTAGGCAGTATGCTGTGCTGTGAATGGTGCAAGGTTTGTGGGCGACAGCTACTGTCCTGGTGCGAGTCCAAGCAGCGGGACGAGGGAGTGCTGCGTCCCTGCCAGGCCGAGGGACTGGCCACCAGGTGTGGGAGATGCATGCTGTGAAGAGTAAAATGAAGGTGAAGGATGCAAGATCGACACCCCCGTCGCCAATTCACAGCACAGACCAAAGCCGAGGGCAGCGAGAGGTGTAGTGGGTGCAGAGTGGAGCACCAAAGCCGAGGAGGTGTAGTGGGTGCAGAGTGGAGCACCAAAGCCGAGGGCAGCGAGACCTCAAGGGGAGGTGAAGCTGGGAGCAAGGAGGAGTCCAGCAAGAGCGCCATGCCCTACAGCTTTTAGACGAGAGCCAAGAAATACTGGGCCTGCACAACTAGGCTCCCATCAGTAGCAGTACCGATGGACGTGATTGCTAGCAGAGCTGACACAGCAGAAGGCAGGAGGGAAGCAGACTGTCCGGATGGGAAGGATCCTACCAAAGAGGCTACCGCAGCCGACTGGGTAGTCAACGTAGATAGGCCCTGTAGAGGGAGAGACACCAGTAGCTCCAAAGCTCGAGTGGCAGTCACCGCAACCGACTCGGTGACGGGCTCCAGACCGGACAAGGTTTGCCAGTGTCCCGACACAAAAGGATCGGATGCCCCATGGGCCTAGAAGAGGTTGACATGGGGGAGGAGGCAACTAAGGAAGTTAGGAAAAGAGATGAGGGGGCCGAAGTGGCAATACCCTCAGAGGTGACAACAGAAAAAGCCTCATTGACGCGCTGGGTCATGGCAGAACGTGAGCGAGTGCGAATAGGGCTGCGGTAGCTGAAGGAAGGACAGAACCAACGACGAGCTATCGTTGAAAGCGACAAAAGCTCAGGGAAGACTGAGAACAAGCGTCACACAACCGAGAACTAAGAGAGGGGGCGCTTGAGCTCGGGTTAAAGGACTTTTGCGCAAACCTGCGGGTAAAAGAAACAAGAGTAGGTATCAAAACCTGAAGATGAGCAATGCAATGTTAATTAAGTGGTATGAATGGCACACATGCACATGGATGCAACTAGCATGCACTCTCTCACCATCTAAGTGTTTCCTAGGAGGCTGTCTACTTCGGATACTCTCGGGGTGTATGGGTCTCCGACTCAAGGCAAAAAGTAAGGTTCCGTCCCATGCCAAAGTTGTGGAACGGTGGTGCGTTGGGAGCCTCAACCCTCCCAAAGCATGGGTTGTGCCCTCTACTAACACCGACACGACCCCGAACAAGGGGGGATAGTCCAACATCGAATCCCACGCCAAAGCTATAGGATAAGAGAACTGGAACTGGCCTTCACAGACTATAGGTGGACTCAGAGGAGAGAAATGCTTGCTCCTATATGATTCAATTATGCGATATGCATTTGTGTCTTTTACTTGGATTTTATTAACCAAAGAGGAAAAGAGTTTGAATTGGTCTCTAGTTTTGCCTTATTAATTGCTTCTCTGAGTTTGTGTGTTTTATTTTAAACCAAGAGGGGAAGACAAACACGTCTTTATTCTCCTAGTCATGTCAAATGCATAAAGAGAAGAAAACACACAAGTAAAGCAAACAAGCAAACAAACAACAAGCAAAAGGCATGATCATGGCATGTGCAAGTGTCGTGATATCATAATAGTGAAAAGATAAAAACATCGAACACATCATAAAGCATATATCATGGCATGTGCGTTGTAATGTGGACAGATTATCTTAGTGTAAAGCAAAACATACATCATCCATAAGGCATACATATCAACTGCATACAAGAAGAGACATGCAAGCGAGAAAGAACCAAAAACGAAAGCCGAAGTCTGTCTTTTCCCCAAGGGAGTCGCCAGTTCCTGTGACCATGTTTGTGGAGGGGGAACTGCGCTCCCCGACGTGATTCGAGACCGTGCGGGAGTCAGTAAGGGCACGGCAAGTCTGGTGGTTCTGAAGGGAAGAAGAGATGACTCGAAAACACTAGAAAATGAACAAAAACGAAGACATGGAGTCGCCACCTAGTCTATTCAAAACGGAAAGACGAAGAAAACCATATCGAAAGATTAAAGAAAGCGAAATCGAATGCAAAAAGGAAGACTCATTCCAAATGGATTCGACACACGGATCATTGCGAACCAAAGAAAGGGTAAGGACTCCTATTACGTGTGGGAACGGTGTTAGGCACCCCCGCACGCCCGACAAGTCGGTCTTTCTCAGTATCTTGCTCGCGTGCATGGGAATGTAAGCACTTGACGCCGGTTAATGGGGTATATGGATGATGCAAGGAAAACAAATCATATGACCAAAGAAGTGAAATTTAAACTAAAAGAAAGCATAATAAAGTCAGGAAACAACAAGTAAAGCACAAGATGGAAACCGGGCGGACCCACTGGCTGGGTTGGGTTGAGGTTACCCCCTGATGACCCACGCATGTGCCACTCGCGCGTCGCTCACGCAGCTCAGACGCGAGTGCCCAGAGATCCCACGACCGTTAGGCATCATGGCCATACCCACAACACAAAGGTACCACATTAGAGGGCCAACAAGATGTGAACAAAAAATGGACAGTGAGGGGGTTCACAAAAGCCAAAAAACTGCGAATCCAACATGTACGGAAAACTAAAAGAAAACAACGGAAAACACACGATTTAAATACATCAGAAGGTGAAAACCATGCAAGTGATAACAAAAGATGCATGAATGGTCTGTGTTAGAACAGGTGACCTCAGCCTGGTGGGGACCTAAGTCTATCCATGCCCTGGTCCATCCGTGCATGTGGGGAGCGCATCCGCGACGCGCGGATGGAACAGGGCCACACCAGGCCTGCTTCCTTCCTCGCTTCCTCCACAGATGGCGGAGTAACTCCAGGCTGTAGGGCTCGTCTAGGAGCTTGGGAGGACCATCAGGAAAGGATGAAAATGCATAATGAACGATGAGATGCCATGGATGCTCCTCCCCATCTTTGTCGCCGGCGTCACTGCCGTCCTCCCTCCGGCGAGCCTCCACAAGAGGCTTCCAGCTTGGGGGGCTGGCTTACCCACTCCGAAGGATGATGGGAGAAGAGGGCAGCCGTCTCGACGTCGGTCCGTGCGTTCAATGGCCAACGGCCTCATGCCGACGTCCGACGGCAGTGGGTGCGGTGCGGGATGCAATGAATAGTGGGAAAAGCAGCAGGGAAAAATGGGTGAAACATGAAATCAAAAGAGCAGGCTATCCTATATATTAAGTAGGGAGAGTTTATACCTGTGGTGGTGGCGGTCGGTTGTCTTCCTTCATAGCGGCGGCTGGACTCCGGCGAGAGTGCCTAGATTGGCTACCCGGTGGAGGAGGACTGGTCAGAGAAGGTTGGGAGAGCTTGGAAGTGGGCCAGGGAGTTCTCTTGATGACCAAGGGAGAAATCGGAGGTGGCTCGGGTTTTGGGTCTCAAACTCCCCGATGAGGACTCTCTGGTTTCTCTCCGCTCTCTCTGGCTTCTCCTCTAGCAAAAAATGAACCGTCCCTGGCTAAGGGAGCTCGAGATGGTTTTTGGTTGTGGCTCTGGCGTGGTAGGTGGAGAATGGTAGGGAGTGGCTCGGGGATGTCAGGCGTGGTAGGGGAAGGCTCGCCGGCACTGCTGCAAGCCTTGCGTGTCGACAGAGGCAGCGTAGGGCGTGGGTGGCTGAGGACAAGGCGTGGGCATGCTCTGGGATGTCTGGCACGCCGGGGGACATGTCGCGGTTGTAGACACCCCGATTTTGAGGTAATCCGGAGATGAGTATCCTCATGTTGCTTTGGATGTGATCAGCCCTTAAACCAAGCCCTAAACCTATTAGCAAGCCAGAGTCCAGAGAATTCAGTGAGCTGAGTTGGCGCACCAACCAGGCACACCTCATAGGCGCACCTTCCAGGCGCACATCACTGGCTCACCAAGTAGGCGCACATCACTGGCTCACCAAGCAGGCGCCCAGCCGTTTTCAGGTTGCGGTTGCAGACCTTCCATCTTCCGAG